>NTPY01000554.1:1436298-1484443 GCA_002922825.1 Brachionus calyciflorus
TATAAGATCTAATTTATCTTTTTTCATATTCTCTTTAAATAAAATATATGAATCTATATTAATGGGACAAAAATGACCCATTTCAGCCGTTAACCGAGTAAAAAATAAATAAAAAATTTCGGGTCAAAATTGACCCATTTTAGCATTTAATGTAAAATTTACATCTCGACGGATAAGGGTTAAGAAGTAAAAAAAATTTATTTTGTGCAAAAATTACGAATAAAAATTCTTTTTTCTCGGTAAATTAGTTAAACTAAACATTTGCTCATTTTTTTAAACTTATTTTAACTTAAAATTTATTTTAACTTTTTCAAATCAAGTTCCTTTTTCAAAAATTTTTATCGATAAAATAATTAAAAAGTTCCAATTTGATTAAAGAAAAATGTAGCTACCTTTAAAGCCTCTATTTTTTTAAAACACGCACCGACCTCAAACCCGTGCTATTTTAGCCCAGAAACCCCAAAAAATCGAATTGTTTCAACATTTGAAAATTTTTCTAAACAAAAATATGGCAATTAGATTTTTTTGATGTACAATTTTCCTCAAAAAGGCCTGATAATGTAAGTTATGTTCTTAAAGAGCTTTGCGACAAATCAAGCCTGAATAAACCCCTTACTTACAGTCCAACCCGAAACAAAGTTAACGAAAACATAAACAATGTTTAAACAGAGCATACACAAAAACGACACAGAACAGAAACAAAATCAACACAAAACCATTTTAATTGTTTCTGTTTGGTTTTGTTTTGTGTATGTTCTGTATAAACAGTGTTTAAACAGGTCGTTAACTTTGTTTTGGATTGTACTGTAAATTCGGAGATTAAAGATGTTTATGTAATTTTGTTTAAATCTAATTTTGGACTTAAATCGATAAACCTTTTGATTTTAAAAAATTAAATTTCTTGTTTTTTTTCTATTTTAGAAGACAAAGCGCTAACATTGCTTAACTAAGTGTGTTTTAATAATTTTTATTTGTCTTCTAAAATAGTAAAAAAACTAAAATTAGATTTTTTTCATACCAAATATAAAGTGAAAAAATGAAAAAATTTAGGCAGAATAAAAAAGATCTTTAAACTCCGAATTTAAGGTAAGGGATTAATTCAGGCTTGATTTACAGCAAAATTTACAGCATAAGTTCCATTCTCTGGCCATTGAGTAAAATTCTAAATCAAAAAAATATATTTGAAAATAAAACTTGCCATGTCCAGGGTGTAAGACTAGCACCGAAAGTTTTGGGGAAAACTCGAATTTTCCCTTAATGTCAAAATCTATCGGAACTGAAAATATGATAAACTTTCACAATATTAAGTTTTCGGATGTATCGTTATGAATACAAAAGTGTAATTTGATTTTCGTAGAATTCTAAAAAATTTCTAAAAAATTATCTATATACTACAAATAATCAAAATTTTACCAAATATTTAAAGATTTTTATTTTTAATGCGATTATCTCACACTCTTTCTAAAAAAAACTGAAGACAATACTGTTATGATAATGATAGAATTAACTTATAGTGCAGAAATTTAGTATTTATTTTCCATACTATTGCCTTCAATAAGTTAAATTTTGTTTAGCTTTCTTTTTTTTTTTGAAAAAAATCATTGAACTAACAATATAATAAGTAATAAATGAATCGACTTGAGCCTTTTATTTTTAAATATCAATCAATTTAATGAGGTTGCCTTAATTTTCTTTTAAAAAACTAAACTTTAAAAAAAGAATTTTCTATTTTATTTTGTAAAAAATTGCAGAAAAGCTTTGAAAGTTTTATTATTTTTTTAAAGAAAACAAATTAAAAAAGAAAAAAAAATTCATCGTTCAAAAAATCGAAATTTTGTTTAGACATTAGTTTCCGTTTAATAGATTTAAGCAATCAATTTAAAAAATATCTCAAAAACTAGTAAAAATTAAGTTGAAAAATAACGATTAAATTGCCAAATTCAAAAACATATCTAATTCAAGTAACCTATCATTTTTTTTTTTTTTTAATCTGGTTTGAACATTTTTCAAATAAATTTAATAAAGAAGAAGTTTTTCACTTAGAAAGTTATTAGTCATTAACTATTTAAATTTAATTAATTTAGTTGGCCTAATTTTATTTAACAAATTGCTTTTTAAATTTACAGTTAACCTTTGTTTATCCGACACCCCATGGTTCCCAGCTTTCTGTCGAATAAACGAGGGTGTCGGATAGACATTATTTTATAAAATAATTCAGTAATTGTCTTAAAAAATATGAAAAGTATGGAATTAAAAATCTTTTGGTAGGTTTGTCCTTTTCTGCAAAAAAATTTTTTCATTTTGACTTATAAATTTTATTTTTCTGCATTTTGCACGAATTTTTGTGAGATAAATTTCATAAAAAATATTTCTGTGCAGCAAAATTTGCTAGTAAATCGTGATTATTGTTTCCCCACAATAAGGAAACTTTTCCCCACAAACACGTTTCTCTTCGCCACAAACGACTTTAAAACACAAAAATATTGTGTTAAAGAGAAAAAAAATTATTATTTCAAGTTTTTATAAATATTGAAAAATATCTTTTCGCCATAATGACTTTTTTGCCAGAATAAATATAGCTTTTATAGTAGAAAAATGGTTTGAAGTTGTAGTTATGCCAATTTCTAAATGAAGATTTTCGGATGATTCTTCTCCGAAAATAATACTGAAAATCTCACATATTTACAATAATGGGCGAATCTTAATAATTTTGATCTTTTTCATCAATTGAACATGGTTAATAATTGAAAAAAGGAACTTTTCTACCAGTTCAGCCTCATATTTATTATAAGATTAAATTATTGATTTATTTTTTAAAATAATTATTGGTACGGCATTCAAACGAAATCATTCGTTTTTAAGTCTTTGCAATATTTTTTGTGTTGAAGAGATATTTATTTTTTTTTGAAATTTGTGGTAAAAAGTTTTTGAAATTTGTGGTGAAAAGTTTCAAGATGTGGGGAAGAGTTTTTTTATTGTGGGGAGAAGATTTTTTTTGTCGGGATGAGGGAGACTTTTCTACTATCTTGATCATTCAAATTTGAAAATTCACTTTTGTTCAAATTTTTCATTAAGGTTGATAAAGGATATTCAAGCGAATCTATAGTAATACACTCTAAATATTTTAGGCGGTAATAAGCAAAGAGTATATGAGCTCGTAAGACGCTTTATTGTGAAAAAAATTCGCTTATAAGATGAAAAAGATTAAATGGCTCTAAATGTAAATTTTAAAAATCATTTTTTTTTCACTTTCTCATAAAAGCGTCCTACAAATAGACAAATTAAATTCTCATAAATATTTATAAACATTCATTTTCGAAACATATTAATTACCAGAATAGTACACTAAAATATTAACAAATTTATAATTGTAAAATTTGTTTTTCAACTGGAAAAAAGTTGAAAACGGTAAGTAAACAAAAAATGTTGATTTACCTTCTGTGTATCGGCATTTTACTTAAATTAATGAAACTTTAAATAATTGATAATGTTTTATTAATTATTAAAATAGAAACTTATATTGTTCAAAAACTTTCAAAAAAAATATTAAAAAGATAAAAAATAATCTTTGAAATATATTTTCGATAAATGATTTATAAAATTATAATTCGATTTTATTTGATTTATCTCTAAAAGCTGTTTAAACTATAACTAAGAATTTTAGGAATTTTATCTAATTTCAAATAACTAGAAATTTTCAACAATTGATTTTGCATTTAAACGAGAATTTATCATTTTTAAAAACTATAGAATATTTATATTTAAGCTACATTTAAATTTTAGAACCAAGAAAATACAAGGAATGACAAACAAACTCAAATAGCCTAAAAAATATGGGCATAGATGAATCCCATTAACCTATATGTATCCTTCATTTTTTCAAACCTGAATTTTATCTCTAAATACCCATTCGAGATTGTTCAAAATGTGTTTTTAGGGTTCGGGAAGGTGATTTGTATAGGGAAGTTATAAAAATCTTAAGTTCCGTCTTCTATTGATTTTGATCGATTTAAAATACAAGGATACATACAGGTTAATGGGATTCACTAAAACCAAAATATTTTACACCATTATTTTTTTAGGCGAAAATGTATCCGCATTTGAGTAATTTTGAAGTAACGCATCCCAAATTCGTGCTTAGAATCACTTTTAGGTGAATAAAAAATTAATGCGAATAAACTTTGCTTATATGCGTAAAAAACTTCAACTGGAGGAGTAAAGAACTTCCTCTTAAAGATATAGGAGTTCGATTAAATGCGTAAAACGACTTCTTTTTCAAAAATTAAAAAATCATTAAAAAATATTTTTTATTGTTTAATAAAATATTTTTTTAAAAAAATTAATTAAACCGAAAAAAAAAGAAAAGTAACAATAATATTTCAAGGCTTGTAGGTTTTTAATGATGAATACTTTTTTAGAATAAAAGTTGTTTATGATAAAATTTGCCTGTTATCAGTAATCATAAAGTTTCGTATGGTTACTCATATGTCTTTCATAAATTTTATAATATTTTAGCGGAAACGGTAGTTGCTTTTTTTTTATATATGTGAAGATGACCTCTTTTCTTTATTGTATGAAAATCTTTTTAATTTTTGTTGAAGTATTCTATGCCAATCAAAATTTTATAATTTTTGTATGATAAAGCATTTTTAAAATAAGCAATCAAGGGCTTTTGTTCAATTAAATTTGAAATTCAGGAAACCGTTTATTTTCCTCTTTAAATAAGCTTTCAAAAAACACAAAAACTTTAAATAAAAATTTACAAGATTATTTCTAATGCCACTAAACATTTTAAATATTCTTTATGCTACTCTAATATTTACAAAACTGTAAATTTTCAATAATGAATCATTCAAAATCACAATAACTTTGTACTTTTAACAAAATTTTAAACTTTCAAGTTTATCTCTATTCACTTGTTTTTGTCATTTTTTTAGAGGAACAAAATTTGTAATTTAAATTACTAAATTATAAGTATATCATCCTGAGAGAAAACAAACTTTTTTTTTCCTATAGAGCTATATTCTCCGGAACTAATTTGATGCTAAATTTGGGTTAAAAAGTTTTGGGTCTTTTTTTACAAGTAAAGGTTCTACTTAAGCAGACTTTCTTTTTTTAAGTAAATAAGTTGAATTAAGAATTTCCTAATTATGAGTAAATATGAATTAAATTTAGGTTAATGAATAAGGAAATATATTCAGATTAGGTGCATTGAGACTAAAAAATCGTTTATTATAATTCTTTTAAAATAAAAAAAGTTTTCCGATTCTGTTTTATTTTTAATATATAATCTGGGACTTGAAAAAATCAAACTGTTTTTACACCAGGGATATTAAAAAACTTATCTGTATATTCATTATCTGTTTAAATTCAAAGATTATTTATACTTATTTTATAATAATAAAAATTTTATTTATTTTAAAAGTTTAATTTTCGGATATAATTTAAAGAGTTTGATCTTTTTAAAATTATTTTATTTATTTATTGTAGTTAATAAAAGAGCTTAAGTCGATGATCTCAAATGGATCAAGTTTTTTCTAACATATTTTATTTTTTTTAATATTAAAGATTTTGAATTAATTTAAATTTTTTCTTCTACTTTTCCAGAAAATGATTCTTTCTTAAACTAAAAATTCTATTGTGATCTTCAAAAACAGAATTTTTTGGCAAGATTAATCCAATATTTATCAATGGCAATAAAAAATAAGATGTTTATTAAAAAAATACTTTTCAAGAACTTAAGTTTTTTAGCTTATTTTACAGATAGTTTTCTGTTCTTTCGATGTTACTCATCTTTTTTTTATAATAAAATAGCTTTTCACTTTCATTTTTCTTTCTTTCACAATAACTCAGTGATTTTAGTCGACAAGCAAATACACTCTTTACTTCTTCAATTCAAGTTTGTCTTTTTAAAACATTAAGATTCACCCCCGAAAAAAAGCGATTTTTCAGACAAATTTTCCTAAATGATACAAAAATTTTATAATTTTTTAAAGCTTCAAGACGGTTTTTTTGAATTTATTTTCTTTAAAAATCTTTGATTTATATAATACTATTAAATTGATTTTATTCTTATTTTTAATCGATTTTTTTCTCTTTTGACTTTATAAATTTTTTTGATTTGATCTTTATTTTAAAATAGTTTTTATTTTTTCTTTATATTATTTCCGACTGTTTTTGATTTATTCTCAACTTAAAAAAATATTTAGGCAATCGTTAAGAGAGCAGGTTCGAAACGAAGCGCCTCCTAATCAACCCTCAAATTCTTACATAATAGTAAACCAATGCAAATAGACTAAAGATAAAGAAAATTATAGCACCATAAGTAGTTGCTAAGAATTAAAACTGATTGCTTTCTTATTGTAAGTAATTATAAATAATAGCATTGAAAAATGAACTGATAAAATCATTAAATAGTTTGCTTTTCAAACATTTCTTAAACGGCTCCAAAACTGCTCAAGAAAAATATTTCATAGCTTTTAAAACTGTTGTTAAGCAAATTTTTAACGAATTTTATTTTTTCAATATTTTTAAAAAAATGTTCTAGAAAGCTGTATTAAACAGTGTGTCAATGATTTAGGACAGTTTAAAAACAATTGGTCTGAATAATCTTCTTATTTTATTAATGTCCCTCTTAAATCTTTTGTTAAATTGCACTGTTATTTTTTTAGGCGAAGATAATTACGCTAAAATACGCTGATGAAGTAACGCATCCCTAATGCGTAATAGAAAGAGAAGTAAAGTTCGCATTAAAGAGACAATTTCTACGATCTAAAGCGAAAATAACTATTCATTAGGGATGTGTTACTTCGTCAGCGCATTGCGTAAGTATCTATCGCCTAAAAAAGTTTACAGTAAAATTACAGTAAAAAATTTTTGTCAGAAAGGATTATTAATGAAATTTAATAAATAATTTTTTACTCATTGGTTTGATTTTGATTATTTTTAATAGACTGATTGGTAAAATATTCAATTTATCTTGATTTGAATTTTTCGATTTTTTCATTAAGCCTGGTATTCTATCGATAGTTTTCTGTTCTTTTGATGTTACTCATCTTGTTTTTAAAATAAAAATGGCTTTTCACTTTCATATTTCTTCCTTTCACAATTTAATCTTTGTTTCTCAAGATACAAAAATCTAAATCAAATATAAAATCTAAATAAACTGATTTACACTAAAATCACTGAGATCTAACACAAATCTCGGTAACATTTTAAAATTAAAATCTTATATAAAAATGGGAAAAAAAGTTCTATTTGTTGATAGTAATAGCTTAATCGAAAAATCGAATAAAAAATCAGGACATCCTTTAGTTATATTTCAATACATCTAGATGAAATTTTTCATATGTTTTTTTTTTAATTCTATATTAAATATAGAATTAAAAAAAAAACATATGAAAAATATATCTATCTATACTGTCTTATATAATATAATATTATATAAGACAGTATAGATAGTCCACGACTAAGACTATCTAACCCCTATCGCCATGCTGCGGATTTTTAATTTAATAAATAAATAAATATTTCAATACAAATTATACTGGTGGAAAGAAACTAATCAGGATAATTCTTTGAGATACTTTTGTAGCCTTTTGTGTAATATTTATGTTACTTTAGGGTGACATGACATGACTTGATGAAAAAAGCGTGACTAACTGTGACTAAGGGTGAATATGTGTGGCTAAAAATAAGTAAAATTTTGAAGCATGACTAAATAAAAAAATTCTTTTTTTTCATTTTAAATGATAATAAATTAATTTTTTACTTTAGGAATTAAATATATCGATAATTTTTTCTTTTTAAAAATTTATACTAGTAAACTTTTCTATTTAGTATTAAATTCAAATTAACACGGAGTGTTGTTTTTAAGGCCAAATTGGGTTTCTAATAAATGCAGAGTATTATTTAGCATAAAAAACATTTTTAAAAGCAACCCAGTCGATTTTTCTGTGACAGGAAAGATTCATAATGTAAACTGTATGTCACAGACAAATCAATATGTAATATGCATGTTGTGTTAACAAATTGATTAAATTTTTGCAGAGGATTTTTCGGTTATGGTAAAGATAAAATGCTCGGAAAAATTTGATTGTCGAATCGTGGGAATGTGGTTAGGCGAAAAATTGTCAATGTCTGAGTATAAATTTACTAACATGCAAAATGTCTTTAATAGGAACTCTTACATGCATGCCACAGGGAAGATTAAACAATACTGAAAATATTTTGAGTGTAAAGAGTATTTCCTAATTTTATGTGTAAAAAGTAGTGATTCCACTGGGTGTAGTCATGTGGAAATTGTTTATTTATTTTTAGAAAAATCAGTAAGCAATTTTTTCCTAAATGGTAAATGAATAGTTATTTCCCAGTAGAGATTATTAGATTCAATATAAAAATAAATAGTTGAGTAAGCTAAAGCTAACAAAAACTCTTCAGTTAATAAAAAAAGACGTGTTGATGAAATAGAGTTTATTTGATATCAAAAGAGTTGTTTATATTTCCTCTACAAAACTATACTTTTATTCTACATACTTAAGCACATTTTCCGAAAGCCCTATAAAATTTCATTTTTTTTGTTTATTCTGATTATTGTTTTTTAATTTCGTTATATAAATAAATCGATATAAAAATCATAGTAATCGTATCCTGGCTCCCGATTCGGGTAATAATACTATTAAAATAAAATAATTAGATCCAAAGAAACAAATTTTGAAAAGCAATTTTTAAATAGATTTTTTACGGATCAATTCAAAAAAAAATTTTTCTTTTTAATTAAATCAAGCAACTTATCTAAGATTTTTTTCTTAGGGCTTTTTTTGTTTGTATAAAATACAGTATAATTACAAATTTATACTTTTATTTTGTAATTTCATAATATGACAATTATTCCTTAAAAATGTTTCACTTTGAAATAAATAATTAGAGTTTTTAAACATATTATATGCATGATGTTAAAAAAATAACGGAATCATCGGTTTCCAAACTTTTATATTATTTTTTAGAGAGTAATGAAGCCGGAGCTTAATGGTACAATAAAATTGTCATATAAATTTTATTAAATTATAAAAATGATAAAAATAGATATATAAGCAGATGTTTTCATCTGCATCGTTAGAACATCTGCTTTACTTATTTTAGAGTTATAACCGTAATCAATTTATAAAAAAATAATTATAAGCATTTAACATAAAATTTTCTTCGGGGAAAATTGGTTAAGGGTATTTTTTCTCGATTTCAATAAGGTTCTTTTTCTCCGATTTATGAAAATTGATTTATCTTTAATTTTCATGGTGTTTTTTTAAAATGAAATAAACATTTTAAAAATTACGAGAAACATAAGAACGAACAGAAATTTTTTTAAGTATAAAAATGGTCATCATTGATATAAAAATAGTAAAAAGATAGTAAAGGTAGAAAACGCTGAAGAGAATGTAATTTTAAGAAGATTTAATGAACTTGTCAATATCTCGAACAATTTTTTATTACATCAGAAAGTTTTAGATCTGATTCAAAATGGAAATTAAAAAGATTTTCATGAATTTTTAAAATGAATTTTCACGAAAATTCGATTTAACACTCAAAAACCCGGTCGTTTTTTTCGACCCGTTTTTGTCCTTTAAAGTTATCTATTCGTCGAAAAATAAATTGACCGAACCCAATCTTTTCCAAGCTTATCTAAAATCAGGAAACATTTTTAAAAAATATGAATTTGATCGTTTATAAAATTTTTTTTCCCTAAAAATAAAAAATTATTCTTAAAGGACCAAACGGGTTTTTTAAACCCGGAGTTTTATTTTAACCTTAAAATAAAAAAAATGATTTATGTTTTTAGATAAACACAATTTGTAAAAACCGAAGATCGATCAATATTTTCTAAAAAGATGTTGACTAAAAAGAAGATAAAACAGAATTATTGACTAGGGTTCTCACACAAGGCACTGAAGGTTATTGAAAAATTCTAATTTTGATATAATGATCAAAAATAAAAATAATTAAGTAAAACTAAGAAAAAAAAACAAAAATAAATTTTCTAAGCGGAGATCCCTTTGAAATGTGGCCATAATTTAAAGGAAAATGGACCAATTATTTGTTATTTTTATCAAACAAGTGTATTTTTAAATCCATTCAATGAAGTAAGTATTGAAGGGAAATTACCAAAAATAGCTTATGAAGTTTATTAATAACCTAAATAAGGGAAAATAATTTATTTCAAAAAAAATTTAGCCATGAAACTGTATAAAAGATTGGAGGGTTGAAAAAACCCGTTTGGTCCTTAATGGTATCGGGTCTTTAGTGTTAAAAAAATTCATAAGTTGTAGTGAAAAATCTGTTTCCTATTGGAGAAGTTTAAAAACGAACAAAAATTTATTTTAATGATGCATTTTTTTATGAATTGAATTAGATAAACCAAAGAACCCATAGTTAATTAAATTTAAAAATTTTTTAAGCAAGTATATTAGCTTTTGGTTAATATTTAAAATATTAAATATGTATATCTCTTTTGATTTTTCAGCTACATATTTTTCATGTCTTAGATAATTTATCGCTTTTTTTAGGGCCTCTAATTACACATAAGCTAAATATTCCATACTATTACTCAAGTCAATAAGAAGTTTTAGATGTTAACTGAGTAAAAATTCGATATGATGATGTATTTTGGAAATTGTATTCGTTTATACCCATTTTTTTCAAATAATTCTCAATTTGGTTTTACTTAAAAAAATCTGAATAAGAAAAACTTATTAATGGAAATATAATATCAATGACGCTATTTTTTAAAGATTTTTTCTAAAACAAAATATTTTTTTATTTCTTACAATAAACATACTTATCCTTTTGCAGATTTTTTTATTCATCTTTTATAGTTTAAAGATAAAAAAAATAGTTAGGAGTTTTAGAAATGAATAAAGCCAGTTCAGTCCAGTTCGAACTTTTGAATGGACACATGAAGTTATGTACGTTTGTATTTAACGGTTCCAGTACGATTGTGAAGGAGTAATGCTTTAAAAAAGGAATGGTATTTTGCATATTTAATTATGTTTTAAAAAGTTACACATTTAAGTCTAAAATTGACCAAGAAATGACTTTTAATCAAAATTAAAAGATTAGTTACGTGAATATCACAAAGTCATTCTATGAATAACACTATAAAAATTAGATAGAAAAATATACAAAAATTAATAAATTTGATACATGACTAAATTTCTGTAAGTAGTTCTGTACATTTTTTTAATTGTTTTTCGATAATTTTAAAAATTAAATAATTGTACTTTGGTTTTAAAAAACTAATATAATTTATTTGTTTCGGAAGAAAAGCTAAGGATAAAAATCTATTAAAAAAAGAATTTTTATTTTAATTTAAAAAAATAATTTAGACCTTACTCGGTTCGGTAATTCGATTTACAACAAATAGCTTTAAACGACCTTTCAATAAATCAATATTAATCGACAACTTTTAACTTAAATTAAACAAAATAAACAAAATTAAATTATGAGTTAAAAATGATAAGAAAAAATAATATGTTTAAAATGTCTATTTACAGTACTGATTTGTCACTATGGTTTCACCAGATTAACCGTGAATTCACGAGAATTATGGGAACTCCCTTGAATTCGATTAAATTCCCGAAAATTCGAAAAGGCCAAAAAAAATTCCTTTTTTCACCAAAAATTCTCGGAAAATTTCGCGATTTTTTACCATAAGCTTCTTTAAACCTTTCAGTTCAAAATATTTTTTATTTGAAAATCTTGATTTAAAAATAAATCAAGTCGTTATTTGATAATTACTGATTCAATATTTCAGAACAAAAATATGAGAGCTATTCTTCATATATTTATTAACAGTAATATATTTATTTACTTTCTAAATGTGTCCAAGAGATAGGAATATAGGAATAGCTTATTTTATGCCTATGAACGTCAACACAATGGACCTTCAAAAAAAGTAGCTGGGTTCTAAAAAATTATTTTAAAATTTTTTTAATTTCACTTATTTTAACATATTTCTAAACTGAAAGTAAATTGTTTATCTAAACAATTTAAACTAGCTAAAGATTATTTTTGGTGAATCTGCTATCTTGTCAAAAAAAAGAGAATTTAAAGTGGCTTTTAATTTCCATCAATTCTTTTAATATTATTCAAATTTCATCACTTAATTTTATTTTTATCATTTGGAGGTTGATCCAACAAGGTTTCAATAAATCATTTAAAAAAGAAATTAAAATTTTTCTTTTAGATTTAAAATTTGACAATTCTTATAAAATACCCATGTAATTATTTCGAAAAATGATTAATTTCAAAAATTTCATGTATATGATGCTTATTTATAAAGTATTTGGCCTCACAATTGATAATGATAACAATAATAACACTCCTAAATTATATTATCTAAATTCAACTGCCCATGATGAAACCAACTCTACCATTAAAGACGACCTAAAACAAAGACTCGAATCTCTAAGAGACATTGTAAATTTATACTATTTACCATTAATTGTCTCAATTGGATTAATTGGAAACATTTTAACATTATTAATATTCACTTTTGAGAATAATCTAGCCACTATTTACGACTCGAGTCTAAGTTTTAGAAAAAATTTAGAAATTTTATATCAAAAACAAATTTCAAAACAACAAAATCAATTTAAAAATTACAATAAGCCTAAAAAAATAGTACATTTAGCAGCAAGCAATTATTTTATAGTATTTTTGGCCATAAGTGATCTTATATATAATTTTATTTTAGCATGTGTATGGATAACTCGACTTGGCCTAAATATACTTAATATCAAATACATATGTCAGATATCAGTGATGATATCTTACATTTGTAGCTTTTTATCCGCAGCATTTACAACTTTATTTACATTTCAGCGTTTCATGGCTGTCGTTAATCCTTTAGAATCAACTAATAATTTTTTGCATTCTAAAAAAGTGATAATTAAGTTAACCCTAGTTTTAATTTTATTTTCTTTCATAGTTTATTCATTTTCTTTATATGTCTATGATACTTCTCCCAAAAAGGATCACGAAGTTTCCCAAGCACTTGAGGTTTGTGGTGTTAATGAAAAATATTCAAATTTAGTCTATACAATTGATAATACAGTGGATTCTTTTTTGACTCTTATTATACCAGCTATTGGAATTATATGCATGAATTTAGCTATTTGTAAATCCCTATCCAATTATCAAAAAACAAATTTATTCAAGAATAATGGTGAATCAAAGACATCGAGTCTAAAAAAAGCTTCAGTGATCTCATTAAAGCCCAATACTCAATCAACATCAAAATATTCTTTAGAAACAGAAACGCTTGAGCTAAAATTGGCATCAACTACAGATTTAACACATTTCAAAAATAATAACAATAATAATAATAATAATAATTTAGCTGGTAAAAAAAAGCCTTGTGTTAAAGATGCAAATGCGTCAAGACATGTTACCAAAATGCTTTTAATTGTATCATTTGCATTTCTCTTACTCAATTCACCATTTAGATTGTCAAAACTTTTCTCTTACATAAATATGCTTATCAAAAAGAATTATGTTTATTCGAATATTGACTTTGTAATTAATGAAGTTTTAATTAATCTATATTTTACATCTTATTCAGTTAATTTTTTTCTCTATTCATTGTGTGGCAAAAAGTTTAAGAAATCTTTAAAATTACTTTTTTTCTATTTTATTTTTGTATTTTATAAGCGATTTAAAATTTTTTATCAATTTGTTTTTAGGAAGTAATTAATTTTTTTTGTTTTAAAATTGTAAATTATTTAAATTATTTTTCTAATAAAAATTAACCCAAATTCAGAGAATTTTATTTTTGAAATAAAAAAACTAGTAAAACTTTAAACCAATAGCGCTCTCCCTTAAAGTTCATTTTAGAGTCACGTAATATTTTGAGTATAATTGGTTATTATTGTGTTTTATTTAAAATTCATAGCAATTTGCATGCATAGTCAAGCGTTTAAAAATACAACAAAAAACTCTTGGTCTTTTTTGAAAAGAAATTTTTACAATTAATCAATATTATTATCAGATGTAAAAATTAAAAATAAGTTGATTCCTAGCATATTTCTCAATTTAACGGATGTTCAAAAAGGTCGGATCATTTCTATTTTATGTTTTAGTTTTTTTTAGTTGGAAAATGTATAGTGACTCCGCCTTATTTCGGAAAAATTACTTTGACGGTAAATCAAATACTATACATTTTACATTGAGCCCCTATTTTATTAATTAATTAAAATATTTTGCGTATATCTAGAACTGTTTTTAAACTTGTTTAAGTTTACAAAACAGTTAGCTTCCAGTTTCTCCTATCTTTAGTCTTTGAAAATATTGCATTAAAATTAATTTTTGACAAAGTATTCTTGAGTTCTGCAAACATTAAGTTCAATATAAAAAAAAAATCGTTTTTTCTGATATATTATTTTATTCAAGCTCCTTCTCAAGTTATCATTTTCAAGAAATAATTTTTTTCTTTATAATTTAAATAATGCATGAAATTCATGCGTCCAATCAACGTTCCTAATATTCAACGATTTTTTTTTAATGCAACATCAAGGGTCAGGATATGCAACATGAATATGCAGCTTCAATAGACGAAATATGCACGATATATGCAAAATATGCAAATATACTTTAAAGAAAGAAAAAAGTGTATGAAAAGATTATCCATATTATTAAGACTTTCCTTTTTTTGAGTACAAAAATTTCGTTTAAAAGACAATTTTCAGATTTTCTTAAAATTGATACGGGGTATCTAGAAGGGGTACCGCTGTCTCTTAGATATTTAGCCAATAAAATGTGAGATATGCAACACATATGCAAATTGCAATAATAGTAAAACGGTCTAACTTGGTGCCTTATTTTTTTGTATTAGGGATCGGGCTTCTGACCTCTTGAAAAGTTCGAAAATGAACACCAAAATTACCTCTAATTATTTCGACACCAAATAACTTCAAGAAGGTAGGATTATCTTAGGGAAAAACAGTTAATAATGCTAACATAATTCCCCCAGAAATGATCCAAATTATCCCGTTTTTACACCAAATTAGACTAAAAATCACCATTTTCCCCTTTTTCACGAATTTATAATTAAATATAAAATCAAAACGAGTCTACCTTTTTGAAAATCTATCATAAAAGAACCTTTATATTTTTTCTAATCCTATTTCATACAGGCCAAAAAGACTCTAAAAAGATTGATAATGTTAGTTAATTTACTAGATAAATTTATTATTAGTCATTGAAAAAAATCCAGATATCGTTTTAAAAAAAATTATTTTATCATATTTTAAAAATGTTTTAACCTCTAATAATTTCGGCTAAAAAGATTATGTGGATTTTAATTAATTTAAACATTTATTCTTTCGATGGAAACTCTATTCGAATATGTATTTTCAGTCTTTTATCAACAAAGAAAAAAAATTCGAATGGAAATAATGAATTCTTCGAGTTTTACGTTATTTTATTAGAATTTTTTTTTAAATTTTCTGTTCTGAAAAGTTTTATTTCTTTAATTTAAATACGCAATTAAAATTGCACAAATTTTTGCAGACTTTGCCAACAGGTGCAGCAAATTTTGTTGCATTTGGCAATAATTTTTTCTATCGCCAAAAGTAGTTTTAAAAGCTTTGCAGAGTGATTTTTTGGGTAAAAAAAAAAACAAAATATCAAAAAACTTTAACATGCCTATATTTAGACCATTTTACTATATGGGTTTGGAGTTTGTTACTTCTAATAGAAATCTACGTCGATAAAAAAATATATACTTAAGAAATTTATACATTGATGTATATTTAAAAATATCAATGTAAAAATATTTATTTAACTGTAAAATTAAATGAATTAAAGTATGAATTTAAGTGAATAAAGAATTATAAAAAAAAATAAAAAAAAAATAAATTCTAATCATAACTCAATGGGTTTGATTTAGCCTTTTTTTTTCCAGGCGAGTGCGAGTAGCGAAAAAATCATCAATTACATCAATCCCTTGAGTTTTATCTTTAATAAATTTGCCAACGCCAAAACATGTTTACAAATATATGTCATATGATAATCTTTACAGGTACAACTGCAAATTTAATATATATGTTTTTGAAAAAAAAAAAACCTTTTTAATTTTTTTATTTCCAACTTTGAAGGTGCAATATAATAAATATAGATTCAAAAAATTATAAAAATTTGATTTATTTTTCCTATCCGGACCAATTATTAATGCTGTATAAAATCCGAATTTTTTGTGACTTAATTTTTTTCGTGATCACAAAAAAACTGGTTGAAATTTTTGACTAGAGTTGTCACAAAACCGGCGCATAAAGAATTTCTTTCTAAAATTGTGCCTTTATTCAACGATTTTCATTTTATTGAACCAAAAGATGTTCTTATTTATCCGCTTACTTTTAAATTAGACAATAATTATGAGAAAATCATTTTGAATTTTTTCGATTCTAAAAAATTCACTTCAATACTTTTATTTGTCGATTCACTATTTGTTTCTGTGTGGTTGAGATTAATTGATTCGTTAAATTTAGAAAAATATTTTAAATTTGTAGAAGCATTTGCAAGACATGCGCAATATATGCATTCGATCTGCAAAATTCACATCATCAAAAAAGATATTTGACAAAATATTCGCTATTATAACAGAGACTTTGCATGCGAAATTAAAAAACATAATGCATAAACTGACTAAATTGTCCGCACCCATAGTTAAACTATAGTTTTTCATAAATTTTAGTTTTGAAACTGTCCACTAATTGTAACTAAGTACAGTTTCTTTAAATCTTTTTTTATATTCATTAAAATAAAAATAATTTATTTAAAATTTTAATTATATTAATTCTGAAGATTCTCAATTAAATTCAAAAATAATCCGCTTTAGCAAAATAATCTTAATCACTTAGTTTAAAATCGGCGTAAATAAATTTTTGTCTCGAGTTGCTATATATATTTAATATAAACAATATTCATTTTAATTTGAAAAGTAATAAATTTTTATGTAAGGATCCAGATATTTTATTTTTCAATCGATAGGCTTAAACTCAGACAAAAAAATTCGATCGAATTTGAAACTTAAATCAGTTTAAAAGTACTTAATTTAAAGCTTTTTAGTTCGTTTATAATCTTTTTTATAAACTAATTAACCTAAACTAATCAAAAAAAATTAGACTATTGATCCATTTTAAGAATTCAAAAAAAATGCTATTGATACTTTGAATTGACCTTTTTAATCTTTAAAATAAATATTTATAATAGTTTTTTTTTTCTAAAATTTGAAATAATATTAATAAAAGCATATGATAAAAAACAGCTACCTAAGATAAATATTTTCTCTATCTTATGTAACAGTTTTTTTGAAATTTTTAGGATTTTTTTAAATATGATTTGAGACCTTTTATAATTTTGGTCAGGAAGCTTTTCATCCTTACTATATTTACTTTGAAGTTTTAACTTAAAAAATTAATTTACCTCAACTGAAAAAGTTTTATTTCTCAAAATCAAAAAAGCGATTTACTTAGCTTTTTCAAATGAAAAAAGGCATTGTTGTTACTATAGTTACCTGTGTATTTCTTTTAATTCTATAAGATTTGTTAACTTATTGAGTTTATGTTTTTCCCCTTGTGCTTAACAAAGCAACTAACTAAAAAAAAGTTAATCAAAAAAACTTTTTTAAAATACAAATAAATTTTATTTTTAAATTTATATTAAATAATTATATTAAGTTTAATTGACCAAACAAAATTACATTTAACTTTGGCTATTGTTTTTTTAAATTGTATAGTTTCTTAATCTAAAGATAAAGCCTCTTGAGTTTAATTCAAATATTAAATTGACATTAATTTTAAGTTTGTTTAATTTTTTTTTTTGTTGAAATTTTTTCATAGACACCATGAGTGATTTTCAGACGGATCAAAATCATTCAGAAATATTGCGATCCGATTTCAATTTGACAACTAATAGTCACGATTTAGAAACAAACAAACAAAATGAAAATGAGTTAAATTATGCTGACACATTTAGTTCATATCATTCAAATGACGAAATAAAGCCAACTAGTTCAAATGAACAAAATAATGAGCCTTTTGAAACTAATCATTTTCTATTAAGTGATAATAATTTTTCATTAAATGATAAAGAAGACATTAAAAATATGAATGTAAATTGTATTGAAAGTGAGGAATTTGACGAAAACGGAGAAGAAATACATAAAGTTAACTTTAAAATAACAATATTAGCTTCTTTTCCAATTGAAAAAGAAGCTGAAAAAGAGTATTCATTAAGCGATTCGTCTAATAAGCCTCGAGCTACAGAAGGTCCTAAGCCAATTCATTTTTATCGATTTGAATATCAATTAATACCTGATGATCCTGATACATTATATGCTACTGATTTAGTAACATTTAAACAAGCTGTAAAAATATATCCTGATAAATTTGAACCCAAAGTTATTCGAGGTTGGGAAAATGATAATAAGATATGGGCAACATGGAGCATAAGGTAAGGCTTGAGATGTACATTTACTTTCTTAAAAAAAATCTTTTGCAAAAGATAATCATATTAAAAACAGCACTTTAAAATGATGTATAGTTTATTGTTGGTATATAATCTGCTTTTAGAAATTCATTTTTCACCGGCAAATGATTTCGAAAGTCTTTCGTTCAAGGACATAATTTCACCTAATTTGGAAAAATGTTGTCTAAATCTTACATCGTTGAAAAGCTCTTTAAAAAAGTACAAAATGAGTTAGGGTTTATTATTCAAAAATTTTCTTAAATAGGAACGAGTACACTAATTTTGGTGTTTCTAGTGTTAATTGAATTTTCGTTGAATTTTTCTAAAATTCGATTCAATATATTTATTTTTTCATGAGAAAAATCAAAGTAAAGGAAGGAAAAGGGAAAAGAACATTTGTTTATTTTATTTTTGATTTTTACTGTATCAGATAACAATTAATTTATAATACTGTCACAAATTTTGAATTTCGACGCATTTTAATGCGATATTTTTTCTTGAAAAATTCTTGTTCGTTCTTAAAAATGAGATCAAAAGAGGAATTTTGTATGAAATACAATTGTATATTACAAAATGCGAAAAAACGGTAAAAGTAAAATTCAAATGTTTAATTTGGTTTTTTTTTAGTCATGAAATCGGTATGACAAAATCGAGCTTGTTGAAATTTTTCGAATATGAAATAGTTCTTAAAATATGGGACTCAAAAGATTTATGTTCTCCAAGAGCTAGATTTGACAAGCCTAAACCATTCAAATTTTCTAAAAGTTATTATTCCTAATTTAAAAAAAAAGTATATTCTGTTTGAGTAAATTTTGATTTTTTTTTAAAGATGAAAATGCCGAAGAAACTATAAAATTATCTGTTATGGAACAGTCAAATAGATATTTAAAACAAATACCAGTAGAGCTACATGATAAATTACCCAAAAAACTACCCAATCAAAAAAAGAATGAAGGTAAGTTTCGATTATGACATTTCTTAGTTGAGAACCCTCGTACTATTTTTTGATTTTTGAGCGTTTTTTTTTAAATCAATCTGAGTTTTTGTGTAGGATTATTAAACCATTTTATCATTTTGTTTCATTTTCTGGTCTTTTGAATACTTTTTTCTGTCTATTTTTTTGTTTTTTTCTTAATTTTGGTTAGAACAATAATAATTCAACTTGAAATTATTCATTTAAATTTTTTTATGTATGATTTTGGATTTTACAACTTTAAGTTAGCTTAATTTAAAAAAATGACCTAGTAGATTTAAGAAAATCAGTTCGAGTATCCGAATTCAGAGTTGATTCTCTTCTTATTTATCATTATCGGTCGAAATTTTTAGGCTCTGTAATCATCATCTGATATGCTTTTATTAAACTTGAGGAATTTAGATAAACAGTTTAAAGTTGAACCAGACTTTAAACTCGTTATGATACCCGTTTCGTAAAAAAGGCGTTCGAGGGGCAAAAGAAAATAATTCAAAATTTTTAGTCTTGGATCCCACAGGTCGTGGTCAATTGAGAACCACTAGGAAAAAATAGTTTTAATAAGTTTTAAATTCATGAATCTAATAGATTAAACGAATATTTTTATAGAAAAGTCCTAATATTTATTTAAAAGTTTTTTTCCCAGTTGGTCTACAAAACGGTCACCACTTTTTTTATTCCGTCCAGTGACTGGTAATTTAGAAGGTCTTTAAGTCTAATTTGTTCCCTACAATCAGTCAAATTATCTCTATAAGAAAAATCTTCACACAAATTCTATTTTTTCTTAACTTAATCTTAGTTTAAAAATAGATTTTTTCAATTTTTTGTGGTGAATAAAAATTTAAATTTAAAAAACTTATATTTTTATAGATAGATTTAATCTCTATAAATTTTACAAAAGGTTTTTCTAAAAACTAAATGTTAGTTTGAACTAAAAATAAAACGCTTTTATTTATGAAATTGGCTTATTTCAATTCAAAAAAAAGAAAAATTCAATTCAATTTTTTTTTTGGAAAATTTCTTATGAAAAAAAATTGTTCTAGAAGTTTCTCTAAAAGAAAAGTAACATGACGCTTAGAAAATTCTTAAATTGCACTAAGGTTTTGGGAACCTTACGAAATAGAATTATATGTTTGACCATCATTTCGACCTAAAAAACTTCTCAAATAAGTGTAGTCATTCTAATTTTTTTGATACATAAAATTAAAAAATTTCTAAACTTTTTTTTTAAATATTAGAGATAAATGAGAATGGTGATCGATTATCCAACACCTTAATAGCAGTTCCTTCTAATTCAGCAATGTCTCAAGCGTAATTATTTTAGTTTACTTTATTTCAAATTTAAAGCTTAATTAAAATTTTGTGTATGAATGTATAGGAATTTAGGCAATAAATTAAATGAATTAGCATCAGATAAAGAAATGAACAAAAATGTTAAAAGTAAATACACTGAAAGAAACATTAGAACACTTAGTAAAATGAGTAAGGCATCATCACGATCCGATTCAAAAACACCAAAAACAAGTTTAAAAAAAGAAAAGTCTAAAAAGGAGACTGTTAATGAACAAGAGTACATTCGAAAAAATGGCACGGCACGAATTAGACTTAAAACAAAAATACTTTATAGTGGTAATAATTATTATATGGTAAGACTAGATGAACCTCCAAGTACAATCGATGATTGCTTTATAACAATTGATGTTGAAAATACTTTAATGTCAGAACAACAATTATTTGATTTAAATCCAATGACAATTAAAATTGAAAAAGTAACCAATATGCCAAATAAACCTTTAACTTATGAACAATTAAAAAATCAATGTGAAAAAACCTATTGTTCGTATAGTTTTTTCAAGAGCCCTATTCACAAAACAGAATCAATAAGTCAAGATAAAAATTTATTTTTTAATGACACTGATGTTTATTTGACGGGTCAATTAAATAGAGACGAATTAAAAGAATATTTGCATCATTCTCCTTTAGAAATAGAAGTTCATGATAGAGACCGAAAACGATTACAAACTCATGAAATAAAGCCTAGTTTATTTGGTAATGATCCAATTGATGATCAAATTAGTAGTGTTAATTCAGTGTCAGCAAAACATACAATTCATAATCCTTTTGATACAAAGGATAGATGTTGGGATCCGTATGGTATTGCAAAACTTGATTTGTACGAGTTATTTCTCGGCAAAAAGTTATTAGAATTTTTTGTTCCTATTCTACCATGTAAGGCACCTGATGTACTTGGTAAGAACGTATACAAGCATTCTTCAAATACAAAAGTGATAGGCTTTGAAGACTATCCTCTAAGTCCTGGAAATTTTCTCAACTCAAATACGCATATTAATGTAAAAATAACTACCGCAAAGCCTTTATTTCACAATAAATTGTCTAAAGCTCAGGCTTCAATTTCCAGTCAACCTGTAGTAAGTAAAGTTTTGTTTTAGTATCTTATTTTAATGTTAATATAAAATTTTATAATTAATGTCATCGCAATATCAAACTGAAATTTTCAAGTTTAGGGATCATAAAGAATTCACGAAGTGAAAAATCAACTCTGAAAATGTTTATAGCTAAAATTTTATAATCTGAAAATTATTTCTGCATCAAAATTTTCTCTAATATCAAGTCAAAGTCGGACTTTTACTTTGGTTTTTCGATATTTTAGCCTAATTTTCAGGTTTTTTGTGCCAAATAAAAATTTTAATTTATTGTTTTTTTCAATGAAATAAAGTCTAATATAGCTTTTTTTAAATAAGTTTCTCTAAAAAACCAATTCAAAAAAGTTTAAAATCAAACTAAGAGTTGACTTTGGAAAAAATATTTTTCTTAGTCAAGTAATTATTGATTTTAGTTTTGCTTATTATTCAAAGATCAGGGTTGACTTTGAAAAATATCTTAGAACAAAGTCAAGTCATTACTTTACTTTAGTATTTATTTTAAGTCAAGTCAAAACTTACCGTAATGCCTTGCAGCTTGTTGCATTGCAATTTAATCAGAAATTTAGATTTTAACTGCTGCATTTACATTGTATTTTTGAATATTTTTGAAAAGTGATAAATGCGGCATTTATTCTCGAAAATGATTCAAAATTTTTAAATTTTTTTGTCATTTAAAGTTAAATTCTTTCGGATTAAATGCAGCATTAATGATTATTTACAAAATAAATAATTTAATTAATAAAAAAATTTAATAAATTCATTTATTTTTTTCACTTTTTTTCGGGTTTTAATGCCATGCTTATTTTCAAAATTTCGATAATAAATGCCGCATTTATCGCTTTTCAAAAAAATTGTTTTTACGTGTTTATTGCGTAGGCATAAATTCGAAATTTCGAGTTTAAATGCCGCCAGAAATAGCAAGGCATTACGGTAACTATATTACTAAAAATAAAACTAAGTTAGGGTTTACTTGACCTTGAGTATGGGATTTTTACTTTTAACGAACTCTGAATAAGAGTAAAAAAAATTGAGTATATCATTTTAATATCATATTTATTTAGTCATAAAAGTTTATAAAGACAAATAAAGACTTGAAGTCACTAAAAAGCTTTAAAACACTGCTACTTTTTAAGGCGATTTGCGGCTAAAAATTATGCTTATAAAAGCTCTGAAAATTTACAAAAATACAAACAAATGGAAATTAATAATAAAGACGAAAACTTTTTTAGCATATGAAAAAATGCGACTAACAAAAAGATTTGGTAAATCACGAAAATTTGATTAAGAAAAAAAATTAATTAAAATTGATTAAATTCTGAAAGTAAATAATATGTAAAATTTAAAACAACTAGGCTTAATTTTTAAAAACATAAAATTTTTGACCAATTTTAATCTACTCTATCTATTTATTTTAAAAGTGTGTTTTTGGACGAATATTAATTAAAATTGACGCAAATAAAATGAAAAACATAAGAGATTTAATTCATACAGTTAATAAAATAAACGCAAAATGTTTAAAATTCGATAGTCATTCCTTAGAAGTTCAAGAAGCAGCATTATCCACTTATAAGCTGAACGAGTATATATATATTTTTTTATTTTTGAAGTTCTAAACACTAAGTTTTTAAATTTTTTAACTCTAGAGAAGAATCCTTTTCGAAATCACTTGATTTAGTAACTGGTTTTCACTTAATTGATCCACAATGCCATTTATTTGTGCTTGAAGGTCTAAAAGATCATGGAATAAAAAAAATATATGATAAGGTTCTCAATAGCGAATCTGATTGTCAAATTATTTTTAACTCATCAATGGGTTTTAGTCAACGTCTCTACTCTAAACTTGACGTTGAATTATTGAAAATAAAACTTTTTGAGCCTTTGGAACAAATTGTAAAGAAACCTCTTTTGTATATTAGAGACATGACGCCTAAAATTTCATTTGATTCCTTGATCAAATTAAATCAAGTAAATTTTAAATTATGTAGTTTTCAAAAAAAAATTCAAAATTTCTTAAATACTTTTTAATGTGTTTAGCTTTTGCAAGAATATAAATTAAGAGATATTATAAGATGTGATTTGTTACCAACTGCCGATATGATTTTATCAATGAGTAAAGAATTTGGTGTGCCATTAACTGAAAAAGAGACCAAACAATATCAGTATAGTGAAAAATTTTCTGAAAAAGTTTCGAGTGCTAACAACAAAGAAAATTTAAATCCGGTTGATCCCAAATTAATGAATGACTTTGATACGGCAAATATTACGAATATTCCACATACGAGTCGAATATGGACTCCCATTGATAATACAAATGATCAATTTATGGCTCAGAAAAAAGATAAACAAGTTCAAATGAAAAATTATTTATTAGAAAATGTTAATCAAATTCCGGAAATAAGTGAAAAGAACAAATTCAAGCGACCGTTAAAACGATACATAACAGCCGATACAGCATTTAATTATAGCAGTCAAACATTGAATTCTACTGACTTGGCTCTAGATAAATTCAGAGATATGATCCAAAAAGTAATTTTTTAAAATCAAAATAGTGAATATTTTTTTGGTTTAGTTTTGAATACTTGAATTTTATTATTGTTAAGAGATTTTGGTTAAAATTATTTTCTCTTATCAGTTTTACTCAGATCTAAACTTTCAGCTAAGTATTTCGTTCAGAAGCTTATTTTTAAAAAATTTCTTTTATTATATTTATATGTTTTGTTGAATAGGGACTAGATATGTAAGTAAGATTTAAGGGAATGATAAATTTATTTGTTTAAAAACTTAAAAACTTTGATAGATAAAAAAAAATCAGAAAAAATAATTATTTTGAAGCATATTTTATTGTATACCGTAAATTCTCGTTAACCAGTAAAGTACTATGGTAAAAACCTTTTGATAACAAAAAATCTGCTTTTGACACCCAAAAAAAAAGATTTTTACAACCAAAAAAAAATTGATGATCAAAATAACCCATTTCGAAAAAAATAAGATTTTTCTATAAAAATCGATAGAAAAAAGATATTTACACTCAAAAATTAATATGAAATTATCCGAAATAGGTGCAATATATGTTATTTAAATCACATATGGCTGTTTAAATAGTATATTTTTATTCTTTTTTTGGTTCCTTTTTATAAAATTTTTTTTGAATTTAGTTAAAAAATGGGAAAAATAACAAAAAAAGAGATTTTTATTCGGTTTGGGTGTAAAAATCTTTTTTTTTGTTGTGAAAAGCAAACTTTTTGTTGTCAAAACACGTAATCCATAATTAATGATTAATTAATTAATTATGAGAAGTTATGCAACACTACCACTTATTTTTCGATAATTTGCCTTCAATTATGGGTCACTCTTTATACCGAAAAAAATGCATCTGCAAAATTTTTAATTTATTGTTTTCGTCCTGAAAAGAAAGGATTTGATATAATTTTGAAAAGTGTTGAACTTATGGCCAAAATTTATGCCCTTTACTTCTTCTTAAATTTCTAAATTCTCTTTCTTCTTTTCTAATTCAGAAGTTGAAAATCGCCTTTTTGCAAAAGCCGCTTTTATAAAAAAAAATGACTAAAACAATTCACATTTATGACTATTTTTGCTTAGTCAAAATTTTTTCTGAATTTCCTCTTAAAAGCAAAATTTTTTCTCAAAAAAGCGTCTTACACTCAAATTTTGCTAATTCCCATCTCAAATATTCACAGTGTTCTTAAAATATTTGACTTAGAAAAACATTCTCTCTAAAACTTTACATATCAAGAGTGATTCGGATACTTTGTACACATATGCAACAGGCTATCATCATTCATCAACATTTGTACCGTTAAATATCAAACAAGAAGAAAAAGACAAAATGGAAGAGAGCAAAAATATGTGGAAAACAACAGAAGGTTGGATTTATCCAGATGTTAAAACATCATTAGTTTCTAATGAACATCCGAAAAAACTCGATCCAGCTTCACTTGATCACATAAATGAACCATGGGAAGAGAATTTTTTTCATGCATATAAAATGAAATCGCCATTAGATAGGACATTTTTCAAAGGATCTATGCGTCGAAATGATTTTAACGTATGGTCAAAACCAAAAACAGAAAATATTTTACCAAATACAATTTTCGAGGCTGGTGATACTAAAGATAAACTACAAAAAGAAAATTTAGAAGAAGAAAAAAATACATGGGCGTCTAAAGTAATAGTTGATAATACCGAGGTTAATATTTATAAATTATCCGGTGCTACTGAAATGAAAATATCAGGCGCTAAATCAAGTAATCAAATTGATAAGTTAACTGGTCTTTTAAAATCAGAACCAAAGAAAAAAGGACTTCTATTCAGAGGTAAATTTAACCTTATTCAAAATTTTTACTTTTTAATGATAATATTATTTTTATTATTTAAGGAGTCAATTTTAACAATATACCCGCTTTGTCTGTTATTAAAACTGAGTATGAAGATGAGAATACTAAATTTGTAAATTCGAAAGGTTTCATTTCGGGTGATGATAAAAATTTAAGAATAACCGATGATCGTAATAAAATACCAGTGCATTACTATAATCATTCAAAATTCTCAAATTTAAATGGAAAAGACTTCGAGTAAATATTTTTTCAAAATTATCTATTTTTTTAAAGGCAATTTTAATGTTTAATTTATTAGTTTATATGGACCGGCAAGATCACCAATTTATAAGCGCTCAATCGAATTACTTAGTTTCGACAGTGAAAATCTCAAAAGTAATATGTTTATATGGCCGAATAAATCCGATTATCAAACAGTTGAGAAGCTTTCGTTACCTAAAGCAAAAATTGTTTAGTTTGTGTAAAAGCCATTTAATTTATAAATTTTTCTTTTTTCTTAATTTTTCTTTTTTAAATAAAAATCTAAATTATTTGAACAAAGTCCTAGATTTTTGTTCTAATCATTATTTTAGAAAATGTGCTGAGTGTCTCTATAGACATTTAAAACAAAACCAGTTTATCTTGATTTATTTAGTTTGTCTTGAAATTTGTTTTTTAAAAAAAAATTTACCTTTTTATCTTTTTTTTTTATTCAATGGTTAATTTTTTTTTAAAGCTCTCTAGAAAATATTCTTAACTAAGCATTTAATAAATTAAAATATCACGAAAATTAGATTTACTTTTTAACATAATTTTTTTCTCAATTCTTCAACACACCTCTCAAAAATTTTTCAAAAAGTTTTATTATAAACAAAATTTTAGACTTGAAGATCTAAATAATCGTACCTTTGAGTTTAAACAATAATTGGTAATGCTAATATATGGAAAATAAAATATAAAAGATTTTTATTATTCTCACTTAAGCTATAAGACTAATGGCTATAAGAAATATAATCAAAACAAAAATACGTGCTTTATTAAAAGCTTATTTTGAGTTTAGGTTTCTTGGGTCATGGGCGACAGTCGGCTTTATGCGTACCACTCTAATTTTATTTGACATAAAGAAAAAACAGAATCAATTTATTTAATTTAGTTTCTTCTAATTTTTTACATATTTTTTATTTTTTGCTTCACAGTACCACAACTGTAACTTAAATATATATTCTAATAGAAATAAAATATATCCCTTATTTGTCACGTTTTAAAGTTTAGTTTATAATAGTCCACTGAAATAATTATAGCACTTAAAGTACACCACTTAATTAAACCATGATATTTGCACTTGAATTAAAATTATTTACCGTATACCTTGCAAAGAGTTGCACGCACTAAAACCCAAAACCCAGCTTTCATGTACCACCTCTCATGTACTATCGATCCCATATTATTTCAAAATGTTTTTCAAAATAAAAACTATAAAAAGGGCTGCACTATTTAATAGAATTCGCAAAAACTTAAAACGTTTCAAGATTTAGTTTTAGGGTTAATCAAAATAATTAATTTATATTATTCGAATCTAACACCTACGTGGATCGAACCCACGACTCTTTGCTCAAATATAAAATTATGCTTGATGTAATTTTCATTTTTTACTTTTTTATATTTATCATAAGAAAATCATTTTTTATTAAAAATATTTTTGCCTCAAAAAATTTTTCTTTTCTTTTAAATATTTTATTTGACTTCGAAGAAATAAATCAAATAAAAATTGAACTTGATATAATTTAAAGCCAAGATCTTAAATTTAACAATTTTTTTTTTATAAATGATGATCTCGAAAATAATTTAGAAAAATAAAACAAGACAGTTTTTTTTTCAAAAAAAGACATCGAAAAAATTTAGGAAAATAAAATCTTGTATCAAGGATTAAAAAATGAAAATTTGTTTAATTTACATAAATCTACGTAATAATTCGAAAAAATATCACGTTATTCTTTAGTGAATGATAATAAAACAATATTATTTTATTTAAGGCTCATATGAATAAGATTAAATATAAATGTGAACGTGCCCTTATGTGAATTTTTCAAAATTATTTTTAAATAAAAAGTACAACATTCTATGAGGTACCCAGAACTTAATAAAATAAAAAACCCTTTCTAAATAAATTTTAAACTTCGCAAAACTTGTTACTAATTTGAAGACTTTGTACAAAATTTTGTTGATAAAGGTTGATTTGATTTTATCTTAAAAAAGAAAAAAAAACACAAAATTTTTAATAAAGGATCTTTTTTCTTTGTTATTTAAAGCAAAACTTTGGCAATCATTTTATTTTTTTTTTCCAAAATTTTTTAAGAAAAAAAAAATGGTTTATAAATCTATAGAGCCATTTCTTTTGGGCGGTATATCATCATGCAATGCTGAATTATTTACTTTTCCGATCGATCTTGTCAAAACTAGGCTACAGATTCAGGGTCAAGCGATTAACAACTGCTCGGGAAAATACCGTGGAATGTTTCATTGTTTTGTCACAATTTACAAAGAAGAAGGTTTCAAGACCCTCTTTTCAGGGTTAGTCTAATTTAATTTAAAAAATAAACAAATCAAATTAAAAAAAAATTATAATTTTTTTTTCTTAGAATTAAACCTGCACTTTTGAGACAAGCAACTTATGGAACTTTAAAATTAGGATTCTATCAATACCTAAAGAAATTATTGTTTTCAAAAGATGGTACTCTATCTAATTTGAAACTCATTTTGAAATTTTTTGAAATTTTTTAATTTTTATACAGTTTCAAATCATCAAGAACATTTTTATAAAAATATTTTTATTGGTAGTTTAAGTGGAGCTACAGCTAACGCCCTAGCTAATCCAACAGATGTATTAAAAATTCGAATGCAAGCTAATCAAAAAAATTTCAAAAGCAAATCAATGATTAGCGCTTTTATCGATATGTATAAACATGAAGGTCTATCAGGCTTATATAGAGTTTGTCTTATTTTAAAATAATCTAAACGCTGTCTAAGTCTTTTAAATTATGGAAAATAGGGTGTTTTACCTAATGCTCAACGGGCTGCTGTTATAACTGGAGTCGAACTATCTATTTATGATTCAGCAAAACAATTTTTAATATACAGATTTTCATTTGATGATAATATATTTACTCATTTTATGTAATTAAAAACAAAAATAAAAAGATACTTAAGGTTTTTATTCATTTAGTTTTTAAATTTAAGGGGTTCTGGAATCGCTGGTTTATGTGCTGCTATTGCTGCAACTCCTATTGATGTCATTAAAGTATCTCTTAAATAAAATTTTTTTTTATATTTATTAAGTTTATAATTATTTTCTTTTTAGACTAGAGTAATGGATCAGAGAAATCTAAAAGATAATTCAAATAATTCAGTAATTTATAGAGGTTCTATAGACTGCTTATTAAAAGTAAGTTATAATCAATCAACTTTTTAGTTAATTTTAATTTCTGAATAATCAAATAATTTTTGATTGTTTTTTTAGACTGTAAAAAGCGAAGGACCATTGGCTTTATACAGAGGTTTTATTCCGTCATATTTGAGGCTAGCGCCATGGAATATAATTGTAATTTTAAAAAAAACATTTAAAAATTTTTATAAATTTTTTTCAAATTTTTTTTTAGTTCTTCCTTACTTATGAGCAATTCAAAACACATTGAACATTGATTTTTTTAAATTAGGTAAATTTGGAAAAATAGCTAAAATTATTTTTTATAAAATCGAAACTTTGTATATTCCATTTATTTATAACAAAAAATTACTATAATTATATAATACATATTTTGCATAATTTTTAAACGACTCAAATTTTAGGGTATTTTAAGTATCAAGTATTTCATGATAAATAAAACAAATTTAAATAAATATTTTTGGAGCTAATTTTTTTTTAATTATTAACTGCGGTACCTGTTGCTTCGCCGCCGGTTTCCAATACTTAGATAAAATTGTGTTGAAAAAAAGAAGCAATTATTTTGAGCAGCTTTTTTAAAATACTGTAATGCCGTGCTATTTCATACGGCACTTAAACTCGAATTTATTTCACCTTAAAAGTTTGAAATAATTTTATTTGAAAACTGATTAAGCATTTCGGAAATTTTGAAAATAAGTCGGACATTTAAGGTAAAAAAAAAGTGAAAAATATTTTGATTTTTTCATTAAAATAAATATTTAAAAAAATACATGATTAATGTGGTATTCAATCTGAAAGATTTTAATTTTAGATGTCAAAAAAAGGTAAAAAATTTCATTTTCGAGGATAAATTCCTTTTTTCAAAAATATTCGAAAAAACTATCTTTATGCAGCAAATATTTTTGAACATACAGCGTTTCGACCGAATAAACAGCGTACTTTTACTCGAACGCGAACCGTACTAAAAAAAAAAAATTTTATTACGGGTACGGTTCGGCGTTAATTCGGTAGAAATGCTGAAAAATAAAGAAAAAAAATTTCAAAATGAACGGTTTTAAGTGTTCATTGCGTTTTGTGAATACTGGTTCATATAAAAGATGTTTTTTTATATTATACCTTACCTAAGATGAGAATAAAATCTTACAAGCATTTTTAGTATTTTTTATGACACTAAATACTCATTGGTATTGTATAGCTGACAATCGAAATAACCTATATCATCGTACAAATTACCCGATATGAATACAATTTTTGAACAAAAATTTCTTTTCAAATTCAAAATAAAAAACAATAATGAAAATAATTGAAATTTTATTAAAAAATTGATAAAAAATAAAAATTTTGAATTTTTAAATTTTGTATTTTATTATGTATTTTGTTGAATTTTTTAATAGGTAAAACATATAGATATCTGACAAGCCTTTCAAATAGATAAAAGATAATTTTTTTTTCGAAATTAAAAAAAAATATTTTAGCATAAAAAAGTTAATTTAGAGTGGAAGAGTTTGTTCTTTGAGCCATTCGACCACTTCAATTTTGTTAGCTGTCTTTAGTTCTTCACTAATAATTTTGAAGCATTTTTCGTGGTAATTATTTAACCAGTCTAATTCTTGTTGATTCAGCAAGTCTTTAATAATTAAATCGCGTTGAATCGGAACTAAAGTTAATGGTTCAAAAGTCAAAAAATTAACATTAGATGCATATTGATATTTAGTTGATGCCTTTACAGTCAAATTACAATTTTCAATACGAATTCCAAATTTTTCATTTTCATAATAACCAGGCTCATCGGTTATAATCATGTTTTCATTTACTAAAATTTCAACTCCTTTTCTATTTGCAATTATAGGCACCTCATGAACATTTAGTAAAGCCCCAACGCCATGGCCTGTTCCATGTCTATAATCTAAACCAACCTCCCATAAAGCTTGTCTAGCAAATGAGTCTAAATGCTCTGGACGCGTTCCACTCGGGAATACTCTCATAGCTAATTGTATATGACCTTTTAAAACTCGAGTAAAACATTCTTTTTGATATTCAGTACTTGTCGAAATATCGCCTAAATAAACTGTTCTAGTCACATCAGTAGTTCCCATGTCCGAATAATGACCACCCGAATCAATTAACAAGAAATTGTTTTTTTCAATTATTTTATTATTTTCATCTAATTTGGGCTTATAGTGAATTATAGCACCATTCGAACCGTAACCAACTATAGTTTCAAAACTACATGCAAAAAAATTTTCTTGTTGACTTCTCATTTCATCTAAATAAGCAGCTAGATCATGTTCGTTTAATACGTTCTTCTCAATTAATTCCTTATCTTTAAAAGTCCTGTCTAATTTATACAAAAACTCAGTCAAAACAGCTGAGTCTCTGATATGAATTTTCTTAGCCGATTCAATTTCACAATTATTTTTAATACATTTTAATTTGGCGAGTATGGATAAATCCTGCTGTATTAAGTTACTAGGGACTAAAGAATGAATAAAGTGATTTGTTGATGATGACAAAAGAATTTTTTGACTTTTACCAACTAATTCGTGTCGTATATAATTTTCAAAAAAATTATAAAATTCATCATATTCATAAAATTCAAAATTGGCATCTTGTTCAATAAGAGCATTTTTTAAATTATCATCAAATCGATTTAGATTAGTGAATAGTTTGCATGAATCAAAATCGATTATTAAATAGGAGAAAAACACGGCTCCAAATGGAATATCATGTCCACGTATGTTTAGAAGCCATGCTATTTCGTCTAGAGAAGTTACAACTGTTGAATGAACAGATTTTTTGGTTAATTCATTTCGAATTGAAAGTAATTTTTCTTTGGTTGTTAGACCTGTGTATTTTGAGTCAATTTGAAGTAAGGGCTCGTAATTTAATTTTGGTCGATTTTCCCAAATTAAATCGATCAAGTTTTGTTTTGTATGAAAGAGACTTAGGTTATTGGAATTTAATTTTGTTTGTAGATTTTGATATAATTCTTCTTGATAAAGAGTTGCATCAATTCCAACATTACTATGTTTGGGTAAATTTTGACATAGCCACTCCCCTATAGATGGCGTTTCAGGTAAACCGTCTTTCATCAAGGACCAATTTGTATCTAATTCTTGACTAGCTTGTAAAAAATATCTACCATCTGTCCATAGTAAGGCATTATTTTCAGTTACTAAAGCAGTTCCAGCGCTACCTGAAAAATTTGAAATGAATTGACGACGTTTATCTTTAGGGCAAAGATATTCGCTATTATGAGAATCAGTTGATGGTATGATATATGCACTTAGTTGTTTACCATTAAATAATGAAGTGTCTTTCATTAAATGGCGAAGTTGATTAAGAAGTTTAGTAGTATCCTTTGATGACATTTTTATTTTTATTCAATAAAATAATGTTAAATTTTTAAAATATAAATATTAATATTTTGTTTTGAACACGTGAGCTATTTTAAATTTATGACTTTTATTATGATTTTGATATCTAAGTTGTTTGAATTAATTTGCTTTTTAATCAAATTTTGAATACGCTATTTAAAGCGTCTTTTATAATTTTGTCTCTTTTTGTTGTTAACTATTTAAAACAGCTCTTTTTGAAAATAAAAAAAACAGACCTTTTTGATAAAGGCGAAATACTAGATAAAAAAGCACGGCTTTATATGCAAGAAACAATACTTTATTTATATTGTTTTTTTTTAGCTTTAATACTTATACACCACACCTCCAAATCACAGTTCCATATGATAATTACAGAGCGATTTTCTTGTTTCATTGTTGGTATTAGGAAGAACAAAAAATTAAATAGTTTTTTTAATATTATGTTATAAATGGAAACGTAAGGGAAACTTATAATTTCTGCCTTGGAATTACAGGCAGTTAATTTTTTTAAGGCGCAAGAAAACGATTTAAATTTCCCGTGACATGCGTGTCAAAGTTTTCAAGTTTCAAAGTTAATCAACAGACTCGAGTCCTTATCTATTGCTAGACTGATTAACACTTCATTTATTCATAAAATAAAATAAATTGTTTTTTTTTTTAATATTTTTTTGTTCAAAAAAAATATATAAATTTTTCTGTATTTCAAAAAATAAAACTTTTTAAATTCAAATTTAATTTATCAAAAATCTTAATTGATTTTTCATAAATCAAGTTGATATTTTTTAACATTGACAATTTAAATGTACTAAACTTAAGTACCATTTTATCAAAAATGAATTTATTCGATAGTCTTGAATAAATATATTTAAATGTTTTTTCACCACTTTTTGTTCTTGATTCACATTCGATTATTTGATCGTTGTTTCTTAAATCATATTTCAAATTTCTAGTATCATTTTTGACTAACTGTTCTCTCAAAAGAGCTAATGCGTTTGCAAAATTAATAATCTTAAAGGAAAATATTAACATTCTTTCCAAGGCTCTATGCTGAAAAGCAAATAAACCATATTTTTCTAATAAATTATTTAATTCATTAAAATTCGATTTATTCCATCTTTATTCTTCATCAATTAAACAAGTTTCTAAATAATCTTTTAATTATTAACCTTTATTCGTCAGGTGATTTCTGTAAAAAAACTCGTATTAAAAATTATTTGACATACAATTTCCTCTATTTGTCATGTCTGTTACAGAAAAATGAGATTTGGGTTTCCCTCAAACATGCTATTTTTTTTACATACATAAATTATTAAAGCACAATTTGAGCGAATATTTTTTAAACGCACTTTTTTATGGGCAAATAAGATTAAAATTAAGAAAAACTTCTACGAAAAGTAAAAATTAACAAATTTAAATCTTATCCGAAAAGCTGTTTGATTAATACTAATAAATGGCGAGATATTTCATGTTTTATCAAATTTAAATTCTTAGCTATGTTCTGTTATTCTTAAAAAACAATTCTGTATTATTTGTTGAAACATAGTTTTTTGTCAAAAAAATTCAAATCATATTTAGCTTTTTGCGAGGAACGAGGTAATAAACAGATGTGTATATATAGAAAAAATGAAATAATGAGTGATTTTGCTGGAATTTGATTAGATAAAAAAAAAAGCATACGTAAAAAAAAAGAAACTTTATTATTTCATAAATTTGAAAACAAAAATCGAAAATCATTTGAAAACACTTGTAAATAATTTAACTATGACCATTTATTGGAATTTTATTTGGTAATTCTGATTAATCGTCGACAAAAAATCAGAAAATTGTTTATATAATGTATGTTTAAAACATTACGATTTTTGAATCGTCAGATTTAAGCTTGAAACTTCTCCAAGCCGTTGACTTATTAAAGTTAATGTTTTTTAAAAAATGACTGATTTTTTGAATAAGATTTTTTGTTGGTGCTTTTTAAGTTTCATTTAAATATGCAGTTGAACCTCGTTAATCCGGATTTATCTTATCCGTAAACTTAATATTTCTGCATAATTTCTGATTCCCATTTAGATTTTAGTTTAATTATCTGATATTTTTGATAAACCAACATTAAAACACTTAGCAATTGAGCCGGATTAACAAGATTCGACTGTATTTAAATGAAACTTAGGTGTACGTTAATTGTCAATTTAATGATTAGCTGGCGACTGAAATATTCTTACTTGATTTACAGTTAGGATGTCTAAACGAAAATGATTATTTAACCAATTTGTAATTTTTAAAAAATTGAATGTTTAAAAAATTGTGAACGTAAATTTTTTCTTAAGAATTTTTTCTAAATTTAAAAATTCCGCTTTCTAGATCCAAGTAAATTTCGAATCTTTTTTAACTCCAAGTAATAAATTATTAAGAATTTTGTAAGTCACGCTTTTCCGTAATAAAAATTATTATTGGATGACTACTTGGATTAATTTTTTTTTACCAATTTCATTTTTAAATTTTATTTTCAATAAAAATTCTAAATTTTTTTAGGTATATCTCAATTGTAAAGTAAAAACAAATTTATTAGGTTTTGGGCATATCACAATATTTTTTATTTTGTGTGACAATTAAAAAGGGATAAAATTGTAAATATTTTTTTAATACGAGCAATTTGACAAGAATTATAAAAATGCAACTTTTATATAAGATTCAAATCTAATATTTTGAACTCAAAGCACGAGAAATCTTTCAGCATTGAATTTAAAACCACATGCAACTTAAAAAAATTGAATATAACTGCGTATTTTTAAGCTTTTTCTATTATTTTAGTTATAATCTATCTTTAAAGTTATTAGTTTCTAAAAATATTCTCATTTTTATTAAATTAAATTTGGAAAAAATTTTATTTCTCAATGAAACTTTAAAAGCTACGAAGGTTCAATTATTAGATTTATTAGAAACAAGAGACAGTTTTGATAGTTAAACCAATTTAAGACTCAAAATATCGAAATTTAAATGGTAATAACGGAAATTTTCTATAGATTTCTTTGATATTAGCCTCATTTAAAAGCTCTAGTTTTTGCCTATAAAACTCAACAATAATTAAAATTAAAAAATTTTCAATTCTTAGCTATTAAGATTTTAAATTTTCAGAGAAAAACAGTTGGTTTTTTGAGTTTTTAAACACAATTTCGTAAGTATAAAAATAAGATCGGAAAATATTCGTTTAAGAAAAACGACAAAAAGTAAATGACATCATAAAAATTTAAACTGACTCAAGATACACCTGAAAAAAGATCATTTAAAATAAAAAATTTGAAAATAATATTTTCAAATTTTAGGGCACGGGTTTATTTGCAAGAGCATACAGTAAGTTAAATTATTTAACAAAATATTATTTTCTTTGATCTAGCTTTCTATGTCTTAATTTCGGTATAATCGAGCTTTAATATTCTTATCAATATTGATTCGAATTTTGGGGCTGGTCAATTTTGTTACCAAAAAACATTTTTTAAATAATAATTAATATTCTGTAAACCCTTGCAGAGAGATACACGCACTAAAACCAAAGCAAAAAAATTGACCAATCATAACATTGCCTAATGTTAGAAAATGTTACGGTCCTGTTTTTTTTCCTGTAAAAATTTGCCATTTTTAAATAATTTTTTTGTAAGAACTTACGACGTAACATTAATCAGAATGATAAAAATTACATATTTCAATTAAAAATTGATTTAACAGTTCGATATACAATACTGGTCTTTCACATGTTCCCAAAATGAACGTTCATGAACGTTCACGAACGTTCATGAACGTTCCTGGTCATTATATGAACGTTCATTTTTTAAGAATGGGAAAATCGTTTTTAAGCCAAAAAAAAGTTGATTGTAACGTTTAAAACTTTTTATGAATTAATTTAATGAATTTGTTAAATTATTTATCAAAAATGTAATTTTAGTTGACCTTACCTAGAAATAAATTGTCTTTTTTCCTTATCTTTTTAGAAGATTTTTCTACTTACTCAATAGTCCAAATTTAAAAATGAACAATAATTATTAAATTCAATTAGCGAAGTTATCATATTAGTCACTCTTAAAAAAAATTCTAGGAAGGCAGAAACAACTTGAAACTTTTCTTAATTCCTAAAAAACATCTCATTTTATTAAAAAATGAATCGATTAAATAGACAAACTGATCTTTAATTTTGTTTTTGGAAAATAATATAAAAAATTCATAAAATTAATTCATAAAAAGTTTTAAACGTTACAATCAACTTTTTTTTGGCTTAAAAGCGATTTTCCCATTCTTAAAAAATGAACGTTCGTGAACGTTCATATAATGACCAGGAACGTTCATGAACGTTCGTGAACATTCATGAACGTTCAAAAATCGGATGAACGTTCGTGAACGTTCATGAACGTTCATTTTGGGAACATGTGAAAGACCAGTATTGTATAAAATCGCTTGAACTAAAAAACAAATCTTTCGATACGATTTTCTTCATCCAAAAATTTATGCAAATCCTTTTTTTGATTTAATATTTTTTGTTCCTTAAAATTAGTATTAAATTTCGCTCTAAAAATAATTTAAAACCGAAAAAGAAAATAATTTCGAAGACTTGAATCGTTCAATCGGGTTTATATATTGAACCGTTGAAGCTTGTAAATCAGCAGTTCAAAAAATAATTAATTGAAAATCATTTCTTAGATATTTTTAATCATTAATGTTACGTCGCTTGTTTTTGTAAAAAAATAAAGAAAATATTTATGGTGACAAATTTGACCAGCCCGAAATTCCCAAAAGATTTATCGATCATTTATACAAGACAAAGATTTAAACGAAACTAAGTATGATGACATGAAGAAGTTAGAAAAAGTTTTCTAGAAATTGAAAAAGTTTATTTAGTAATTGATATTTGAAACTTTTAAAAACACTTTTACTTTCTTTAACAATCCTAATTTTCACTCAATTCCGTCTTCAGTCTGATTGAAAATATTTAGGCTGAAGTCTAGATTGTTTTCTAAAAATTTTAATTTTTAACGATTTACCAAATTACTAAAAATCAAAATTAAATTAAGGATCTAATCAAAGAAAATAAAAGCAAAATTTATCTTTGGTAATTTTTTGGTTCTTTGTCAAACCATACAAATATGTTTTTTTTCCTTGTTTTCATTTTTGTGATAAGTAATTAATGCTAGTTTCTAAACAAATAAATCCGACGCCATTTCAGAAAATATATTTATTCTTAAATTTGAGACTATGATTAAGCTTTTAATTAAACTAAGATTTTTGGCTGCCTATATCCCAATAACAATTGCTTGCGTATTTTATGGTCAGTTGGGTTTTATTTTTATTAAAGTATCAATTTGAAAAGAGAAAAATATTCAGTAGTTGCCAATTAAATAAGATGATGCAAAATAATCACAAGCAAAAAAGAGCTTACATTTTAAACACGACAATTAAAAGATTCAATTAGGCATCAAAAATAAACCATTTCAATTTGAAAAGAAAATTGAAAAAGTATAGTTATAAAATAAAAGCATGATTTTTATTTTATCAATTTTTAAATTTTGATCTCCCACTAGCCTTCCTTAGATTTTAAGACACATTAAAATCTAAGGAAATAAAAATTTTAGTTATTTAAACAATCGCCAAGTTTTCCTTTATTTTTGTTGTTTTATTTTAAGATTTCAATAAAGAAAAAAACTTTAATTGAAATTCTTTAAAATTTAAAGTGAATAGTTATTATTTGTATAAAATTTTTCAAACGGAAGTAACTTTTTTTTCTTAATATAACTTGTCGTCATGAATTATTATATAGATTTTATAAATAAAATTATGTAACATTAAGCTATAAAAGAAAGAAAAAAATTCATTTAAATTGCTCAGTTATTGAAAAAAATTTTAAAGAATTTTAACATTTTTAAAATAACTCATTTCTTTAATCAATTAAATTGTAATAACAAATATTTTATTTATTTTATTTTTTTATAAGGAAAAATAAATTTTTAAAAAATCAATTTCTACTTGATTAAGTTCAAAATAAAATTTCGACTAAAATAAATTGTCGCTTTGCCAATTTCGAATACCAATTTTTAATGCTTGTCGTTTTAATTCGAATCTAATCAATTATTTAGTTAGAATAAATTTTTAAATTTAAAAATAAAAATATTAGTTTAATTTTAAGTAGTTTAGAAAGAACAATATTTGTTTTCAATGAATAACCATGGTATTAAACAAAAAGTATCATTGGTCTCTTTTAAAATCACCATAAAAAATTAATATAATAATAAATTACTGTAATATCTTGCTATTTCATGCGGCACTTAAAATCGAAATTTCCATTTTTTTTCTAAACACTTAAAAACAATTTTTTTGTTGGCATTTATTTTAAAAATGTTGAAAAAAGCTGAACGTTTAAATCCAAAAAAAATGAAAATATAATTGATTTTTTTATTAATTTTTTTAATGAAAAAATTCAAAATACGAATTTAAATTTCGTATATCAAAAAATTTAAAAAAAAACAATGTTAATGCAACAGTTAACTAAATTTTGGATTAAATTATGTGCATATACGTTACTCATTTTTCTAAAAGCTTGATAGAATTTTGGGCGTTTTAGATAAACTTATAATTAATAATCAACCGTTAAATTCAAAATTTTAAAAATGACCAATCAAGATTATTATGAAAGTCTAAGGCTAATTGGTGAATACTTGATTGAAAACAAGGCTAAAACAGAGTATGTCATTAATTGTTTTTATCATCAAGATGTAATTTTATTTTATTCTAGACTAGACTTAGCAAAAATATTATAATTTTTTTTCAATAGAGTATTGATGTAGAAGAAATGTATAAAGCGGAAGGTAGTGTCAGCCATGCACAGCAATTCGAATTACGAATGCAGTCAAAAAAAGAGCAATGTCAACAAATCAAAAAAGAATTGAATAATTTTAAAAATGAAAAATTTAAAACTAAGGTTGCCGAATTCTTGTATTGGATCAATTTTGTTTTAGATTCGTCAAAAATTTTTGCGAATAAATTCCCATCGGAACTTAAAACCTATCTATCAAATGTGAGACGTTATGAAAATGATGTTATAATAATGGCTGAAGACGTAAATAGAAAGTTTAAATATTTGTCTTTATCACGTGGAATGCCTGCTCCATAAGAATTTTCAAGACGTTTGTATTTGTGCAAATAATAATAATATATTTTGTTTCTCAACAAACAATCAAAAATTATTTTTTTCAAAAATTTTTTTCAACTGACTGTTTAATGTTAGAATTTTTTTTTTAAAATTAAACTCATAACTTGCAATTTTTTTTATCTTAAGTAAATCTAACCCTTGAATGAAATTCCAGATTAGCTAAATAATTGTCTTTATTTGTTTCAAATAACTCATGAAAATATTTTTAAATTTATTTAGGCTCATTGTCTTAAAAAGTACTAGGATGACTTTGATTAAATTAAATACAATATGATTAAAATATATCTATTTTGCTTTCATCTAGAATAAGATTTATTTTTACCAGGTTTCAATATCGCTTTACATTTCTTCATTTACAGCGTTTCTACCGAATTAACAGCGTGCCCGTACCGGACGCGTACCGTACACTACCGAACCCGAACCTTACTAAAAAAAAATTTTTTTTTCTTCAGTTCAAATTCTTCAAACTTGAACTGAAGTTTTAACTTTTCTTTAAGTTGATTTGAAACAGCATATAAAAAGCTTCGCTTTGAATTATAATAATATAAAAATAATATAAAATAGCTATGATGTGGATTACTTTAATAGCTTTCTTCACTTTTAATAGCTAAATTAAGTTTGTCAATTTTGTTTTTAAAACTAATTATATCTTTTAAATTTACAAAATCTCTTGGTAGACGATTCCAAAATGTTGACACTCTGTTTATAAAAAAGTTGTGACGTTGATCGCAATTTTTTAACCAGTTGCCTTTCTACTAGTTATCTAATAAAATCTATAATTTTGATGACACTTTCAAAAACATCAGATGAATAATTAAAATTGGAAGTACTATAGAACCTCCCCCCAAGCTAAATCGACTAAAAATATATATCAGCTTGTAGATCTCAACGAGCTGATCACGAATATAATATTTTTTAGTTGCAGGGATGTTCTATTCAGAAGCTACGGGGCTTTAAAATTGCAAAAACAGCCTTTTTAAAAGCTTAAAACTCACGAAAAAAGAAGAAAAAAGAATTTTTTTTTTTGAAAAAAAATTTATTATAATTAGGGTCATAGAAAGTTCAAAAAAATTCACTCTTTAGCTATCCTGTAAAAAATTTTGTATATTTTTTAAAAAATGGATTAATTAATAGAAAAGATAATTGTTCTATTGATAATTAAAAATTTAAATATTTTTTAACCGCTATATTTTTTTCTCAAAAAAAATTATTTTTTAAACTAAAAAATGAAATAAATATAAGTCTAACCCTAAACTATCCCAACCCCTAACCCTAAATTTCTCAGATATTAAGCATTTTATTAAAATAATTCTAACCCTAAAATTAGCCCTAATTTGCCATTTGACTCGGCTTTGCCTCGTCAAAAGCCAAAATATGGCTAATTTTATGGTTAGAATTCTTTAATTTGGTTGTTTTTTTTAGTTTATTTCGAAATTTGAGAAAATTGAAGTGATATTCAAGCTTTTTAGTGCTATATAAAAGGCTGTTTTTGCAATTTTAAAGCCCCGTAGCTTCTGAATAGAACATCCCTGCAACTAAAAAATATTATATTCGTGATCAGCTCGTCGAGATCTATAAGCTGATATATATTTTTAGTCGATTTGGCTTGAGGGGAGGTTCTATAGTCTACCCTTAAAATTATTTCTTTCAAAATTAAAATTCTTATCTACAACTTCGAATCTTTTCCAATTTAATTTCTAAAATTAATATTTACAATCAAAGCTCTTTAATTCGGAACTCCTTTATCCGAACAATTCGGTATTAAAAATTTTTTCTCCGGTCCCTACCCCCTTTCAAATACCCGTAATGTTAAAATATTTACTTTAAATCGAAATTTTTGTTAGGATTATTTTTCATTCGGAATAAAAAAACAAAAACTTAGTGTATAGTTATAATGTAAAATCTTTCTTTTTGTTCGGAATTAAGAGAAAATACAAGGCTAAATCACTAATTGTCAATTGAACAATAAAAAAAAATTCAGATTAAAAAAAAAATATTATGTTAATTATCTAAATGCATAAGACACAATAAAACTTTTTTTCGTAAAAGTCAAAAGAGCATAACGAAAATGAAAAAATGATTGCTTTAAATATTATAATTATTTGCTGGATTATATTATCTAATCAATGCTAACTGTATAATTTTAGATAAAAAAGTGTTATTTAGATATTTCGTAAATTTTTAAAACGAAAAATTAATTGATATAACTAAAATTTTAAATTGTTTTGTAATTAAAAATTGTTTTTTCGAAATTTTTATTTTTACATTGAATTTCGATTTAAAGTTTATCCGGAAAACTTAATCCGGAACAACATTTTTTGGGTCCCTTAGATTCCGGATTAAAGAGAGTTGACTGTAATTTTTTAAAATTAGCACGAAATTAGATTAAAAGTTTCTACCGTAAAACCTTGTTTAGAAGCGCCCCACTAAACCATACATTTTTTTGACTAACGAAAATTTTATTTTGTTTTGTTTGAAAAGATCTCATTTAAGAGTTCATATGTAGTGTCGTAAATCTGTTAAGTTTATTCATATTCAGTCATTTCGATTTATCATTTTTTATTTGTAATTTTTTTACGAAAAACAAATTTTTTGCATCAAAAAAGTTAAAAAAATATTTTTACTGTGGAACTTTTCCCCAAAACTAATACTTTATGTAAAAAGTATTCTGTACTCTGTATTAATTTTTAGGGCTTTTATATTAATTATAAACAAATAAAAAAAATATAAAGCCTTTGTTTTTCTTTTTTTCAGAATTGATTGTTCTTTGAGTAGCTCAGCAAATTCTTGATTTTTTCAATACTTTCAGCACTTTTTTTCTCATTTAATAATATACCTATCTCTTTGCCGACTATGTCATTCTCTCTCTCTAATTTGATTTCTTCGATTATGTTATTGTATGTAATTTTGCATGCGTCTAGAGTTGATGTTCCTATATCTATTGAGGACATATCTGTTAATTCATATATCTCACCTATAAAATCTTTGTTTACATCCATCTTTTCAAGCTCGTTCAGTATCGATTTAGTGTAACAATTTTGGTACAGCCTAATATAAAATCCAATTTTTATCATGGCAATTTTTTCATATGTTAACTCAATATTCAGAGCATTTAACAGTCCAGTTGTCTTTGATCTTATGGCAATCCCCATTAATTTTTTTACAATATTCCCCTCAAAGCGTTTAATAGATAGTTTTTCCATTTTTGTTAAGTAGATACATTCAATACCATAAAAAAGTACAGGTCTTATGTAAATTTTGTATAGTTGAGATTTCAGATTTGAGTGAATTTGCTCATTTAACAGTCCAAGTCTCTTGAGTTTATAATAAGCCTGAAGAGCAAGTTGTTTGCGTTTATCTAAATGAACTTTATTTTCATTCACATTTGATATTTCTATTCCTAAATATTTTGTTTCTGACACTTCACAAATAGGTGTTTCGCCTAGTTTAAGTGTAACTCTTGTTTTATTTTCTGTTGTTCCAAATCTTAAATAAACCGTTTTCTCGGGATTGTACTTAATTTCATTATCTATTCCATATTTATGAACAACATCAAGCTGTTTTTGTAAACCAGATAAACTTGTACTAATTAATAAGACATCATCAGCATAGACTATTATATCCACTTTTACACCTCCAATAAAAATACCAACCTTTAATTTTTCAACTCTCTCAATAAGACCCTCAATATACACCGAAAATAATCTTGGTGAAGTAGCACCACCTTGTTTAACACCTGTTTTAGTCTCAAATATATTTGAATATTCATTTTCATTTTGAACTAACATTAAAAAGTATTTATAATATTCCATTAGTGCTATGACAATAGCAGGGTTTATGTTTTTTTTAATTAATTTATTCCAAAGGATTTCTCTATTAACCTTATCGAAGGCTTTTGATGCATCAATAGCACAAACGTACAAATTTTTACCTTCGGATTTACTTACTTTTACTATATATACCTGTACATAAAATATACTTATTGATAAAAAAATCCGGCGCCTCAAAAAGAGGAGGATTTTATACCGTAGATATTTTTTTCTAACGTCACACTAAAAGTCCGAAAATTAGACTTTAGCACCTAAAAAATAATAAATTATTCAAATTTGAGATAATTAAAAAAAACTCTGCGGACTCATTTAGTCTCCAAACCCAGGTCTAATGAATTTTGAGGCCAAAAAACACTTTATTGTGTCACTAAAGCTAAGTTTTCGGACTTTTACGGTAACTAAAAATAAGGTTTGAATATAATATCATGTGACTGAAAATAAGGCGTCATCCGCTCGGAGCAGCCCATCGATTTCTCTAAATTACTTTTTGTTAATAAAAAAATTTCCAAAATTTTAAAGTTTGGTAATTTTAAGAATCGGAAGGGTCGAAATTGCACGTTCATCTGGATCAATCAAAGGCCGATGAGAGGTGTTTTTATAGTCCACGCGCGTGGTGGTAGAAATAATAATTGTAATTAAAAAAATGAAAATAATTAAAATTGTTTGTGTTAAGTTAAGATAGGAGCTTGTTTGAACCCGAAGTATTGTTGCATAGAGTGCATTAAAGTAAAGTCATGCAAAGTACCAAAAATGACGTATTCGTTTTTAGAGAAATAGGAAAGGTTTTCAAAAATGACGTAATCGTTTTTGAAAGAAGGAGGAGTGTTAAACTATTTGTTCCTTAAAGAAGTTAATTTAATGAATCTATGGTAAGAAATAATTTTAATTTAGGCTCACTATTTAAGTTATATTTTATGAATTGTTTTGTTAGAGTTTTTAAATTAGAAAAATAAGAAGTTTGTAACTTCAAATAAAGAGTTTTAGAACCTAAATTTATATTTTAATTATTCACATGCCTCCGAAATAGCAAAAGATATCTAAAACCCAAGCTGGCCTACAACAAAATTGAACTTTACCTCAATATAAACTTATCATTTAAAAAAAATAATTCAAATTATCTTCTAATTAAAAACTTTAAAAAAAATTCTTTTATTTTAATTTTCAAAAAATATAAACAATATGTGGCTGAATAAATAAAAAACAAAAAAAACTTATTGAGTTTTAACTAAAAATAATTATCAGCTATGAGAAAAAATTAATTTAAAACAAAAATTTGTAAAAAATTATTGAGGAAAAAATCTCGTAGAAGGCATTATACTATTACTAAAATTTCCAATCAAATTAGAACTAGACGTTGACGCTAAATCAAATGCTTGTAGATGTTCGTACAAATTTTGTTGCAAAGTATTTAATTTGTTTCCTATTAAATTACTCTCTGATTTACCATCGACTCCATTACCAATCAGATTTTCTATTTTAAATGCTTCAAACAAAAAAAAATTTAGTTTATAGTAAAAATAAAAAAATTGATTTATATTAATCAAATACCATTTGCTGTTTTTTGACTTGTTAAAACCGGTTGATTTGTTTGTTTAGTATTTGGGCGATTACATAGATTTGTATTATTAAAATTTACATTTGAAATTGAAGAACTACTAGGTAAAAAGTTAAAACCTAATTGATTGACATAGTAGCTGGAATTTGGTAAAGCACCTGTATTGTATAATGGATTCATTTGATTAAAAAAATTTTGATAAAATTGTTTATTTTTCAATTCCAAGTCATTTGATTCTTGTTCAATTCGATCCAGACTAGATTCCTCCTTATCTGTCTCAATTTTAATTTTTTTCAGCGGTGAATTTTCTTCTCTAGATTCTTCCGTATAAGATTTGCTATCCATTTTTAGTTTATTCTGATTTAAATTACTAAGACTTGAAGGCCAGTATCTATTACTTTTAATAAAATAAAAGAAAAAAAAATTAACAAATAAGAAATTAAGTTTATTTAAGTTTTCAATTACTTTTGATATGGTTTGAGATTTGAAACTTGAGATGACTTTTTCTTTTTTGTCAAGTCTGGATTAGAGGCTTCTAACATTGGCTGTAAAATTCTTCGTCTTGCATTTATAAACCAATTATTCACTTGTATTAAAGTCAAATTGGTTTTTTGAGCTATTTGTTTTTTTTCTTCTTCAGTCGGATATGGATGCTTAAAAATAAAATTAATTAAATAAAAATTTCGAAAATATATATATGAAAAATATCTTACCACAATGTGTTGAAACAGCCATTTTTTCATAACATTAGTGGCACTCTTAGGTAATACACCTCTTTTATTTTTTGAATTTGAATCATCTAAATTCGAATTTGATGAATAGGTTTTGTTCAGGCATGATGACGATGAAGATGATGATTTTTCGGCATACATAGACTTAACTGAAGCATTATCAGTCTCATCAAAATCACTAGTATCATCAACATTAATACTAAAATCATTCATGTCATCATTTTGATTGTCTTCGTCATTATCTAAATCTATAGATAAACTATTAGACAAATCGCTTTGATTTGAATTATCATTTTTGTCACTATTTTGCATGTTAGCTTTAATTTTGCATAAGCTAACATTTGGTGATATTTCAAAAGGAGTCAGTTGTTCTGATTTGACAGGCGTGGATTGTGTTGCAAAATTATTTGAAATTTTTTTTATTTTTCTTTTCAGTGATTTTTTGTTTTTTTGAGATTTATTTTTAAAACTCTGACCCTTTAGCTTAAAATTGTCGTCTTCAGTTTCGTTTTGGTCGTCTCCTTCTTCGTCGTCGTCTTCAATATTAAATATATTATCACTGTTTAATTTTATTTTAAGAGCCTCAACATATTGCTCGGTAAATTCATTACAGAGGTCGTTGACTTTCTCAATTTCTATCATGTTTATTCTTAGAACCAAAATTACATTGAGCATCTTAAAAATTTACAAAATTATAGCTTATATTTTTAAGGATTTTGACAAAAATTTCTCAGGAAAGGAAAATCGTACATTACTTTTGTTACTTTTGTGACGGGTATTTTTTATGGTATATTATCATTTTGTGATTAATTTTTTTTAGGATTTTTTTTTCAAAATGATTCTATCAAAAATGGATTTTATCAATTTATGATTAATTAAAAATATGATTTAATCATTTTAAGATTTTAATTTTTTATTAAAAAAAACATAAAATTAGAAGATGAAACCGTCCCATTTGTTAAATTTAAATCATCACCCATGTCAAAATCTCATTTGAGATTCTCACGACCATATTCTCGTGAGATCTCAGTCCTCATTACAATACATTTACATGTAACTCTATTTGAGATCTCATGAGATTATGGTCACCAATAATTTCTCATGAGATCTCATTGAGATTCTTACAGGGGCACCCCTAGTGACTTGGTTAAAAATAAGAATACCGGTAAGTACAAGTATTTATTTGATTTAAATCAAAAAAATACTTTATAATACATAATCGATTGAAAAATAATTCAAATTAAGAGTATAAAATTATTTTTTTTCTTTTGAAACCCAAAAAGTAAATTCATATCAAAAATATCCTATCCATCCATTTTTATAAAAATTAAAATTTATTTGTGTTGAAATGAAATTACTTTATAGATTCATCAGAATTTAAGGTCAAAAAATGAAATTTTATGAATATCCATAGTCATTAATTTTAGAATATACAGGAATTGTAATTTCTAATAAAGAATTTTAATTTAATTGAGCATTAGAAAAATCATACCGTATCATCTCGTTAAATATTCCGTGATAAAATGTTGAGTTTCAAATTTCTTCTTTACTATGGAAATAATTTCACAAGCTTTCATATATGGACCGGTAATGACATCGAGTGTTTACATTCGGTATTTAGATAATATTTGCCTTTGTTAAACTTTTTATGCAATTATTTAGATAATCATATGTTTTAATTAATCTCATTTTAATTAATCACAAAAAATAAAAATCATATTTTGATATTTTTTCAAAAATCCTAAATTGATAAAATC
>NTPY01000554.1:1485627-1496098 GCA_002922825.1 Brachionus calyciflorus
AAATCATTACTTTTTCTTAAAACCAATCTATACAAAAATTTCGATTCTAAATATTAAAAAAAATCACTATATACAGTTCATCTGTAAGTAATTCTGAAGGAATTTTTTAAAAAATTTGGGGCAAGAAGATTCATCCATTAAATTCCGTCTTTTTTGGATACATTTGCCATATACCATTGCAAATAAACCAAAAATTTGTGTTTTACTATCGAAAATTAGAAATAAATGCCGGGTTAAAACCATAATTCTGAAATTAAACCCTGCACTAACAATTTGTCGATTTATTTGCAAGGGTAAACGGTAAATACAAAATAACGGCATGTTGAATTAAAATTTTCTTCAGAACAATTAAAGAAACCAAGAAAAATTAATAAAATTTCGAAAAATAAATAGGCCTTTCTAACTTGAAAGCATTTCGCTCCTCAATTTTTGCTTTTATTTCCTTTGGGCGAACCAATCAATTTAAACAAATGTACAGTAAGGGACATTCACAGGTGCACTTCATGAAGGTTCATGAACCTTCCCAGCGAACTTAAATTCCTCACACTTTCAACGCTTCCTGCGAATTCATGCGAACTCCCACGAATTCCTGGGAATTCCCATGAATTCACCTTAATTTTTTTCAAATCCATATTTTACTTTGGTGAATTCGCAGGAAGCGTTGAAAGTGTGGGGAATTTAAGTTTACTGGGAAGGTTCATGAACCTTCATGAAGTGCACCTGTGAATGTCCCTTACTGTATTTTTTTAAAATTTTTCTTTTCTCATGAAAGAAAAATCGTAAAAGTTACTTTTGTGACGGCTGCTTTTTACCCGTAATGAATGGAGGATACCCGTCACGAAAGTATCCTTTGAATTCGGGTAAAAAGTACTGGAGAAAAAGTGTCCCTAACCGTTGCTTTTATGTTAAGTTTTATTTTACTGTAGGTATTAAAAGAAAAAAATTAGTATTTAAGTTTCTTACCAATTGATTTACTGATGAAAAAACTTGTTTGATAAGATCATTTTGAGAGTTTACAATCAAATTATCCAAACTGTCATCCATTATTTTATACTCATTGTCCTTCAAAAATTTCTTTAATTCATTTTCAAAACCGATTTGTTGATTCGAACTTGATTCGATTTCACAAGCTTTTTTCGCGTCTTCATAACTAAAGCCTCTTTGGTTAAAATTTAAACTTTTTAGACTAGTTTTATCATTTGTTTTGAAATTGTCCGGATTATAAGTAGTTAATTCACATTTTTCAAACATAAATTTTAACAAAGGAAACAAACGATGCTCATAAATCAAAGTTTTTTCAAGTTCCAAATTTGCGCTTTGTGTACAATTACTGATCAAATCGTTCAAATACTTTAAACGCTCCAAATTCTTTGTATTTATATTTGAATCTTTTTGACTTGAAGTTGTTAATTTATCAACCTGAGTAATACTACTACTATAAGAATTTTGCTTTGTTTGAAATTGAGGACACGTTGTTGGATTAAAATTATGAAAATTCTGTGAGCTTAAAAGTGATTGGTTGAATAAAAGTTGATTAAGAAATGACTGAGCTTGTGCTATTGATGATGGTGATGCCATCGACACATTGTACAATCCTAGAGTCTCAAATAAGTTATTGGGAGATATGAAATTTTTATTCTCGTTGAAACCGGACATTTTATTTTTATAAAAAATTTTTAAATTATTTTTCTTTAATTGACAAATTACAGTTTCATTTCAAATTATCACCTATTTAAAAATTTTGTCTATGAAATGAAAAAAAAAAAATTTTTTTTTTTAAATAGATAATTTATGACTTGGGTCGATGTTTAAGAAAGAAAGAAAAAATTTCAAACACTTTTTAAGACTTGATTTTGTCTATTTTTTGAGCCTCTTCTTTTTCTCTCTTTTTTTGTTATCTCTTAGTCTCAGAAGATAAAAGTTAAGTTGTTTTGGAAAGAGTGATTTATCAATGATAGATTTCAATTTAGAAGAAAGAAATGAATTTATCAGTGAAAACTTGTTGCTTATTTGTTTTCAAGTCATTTTTAAATTTGAAAAAACAAATTGGATAAATATGATTTTTAGATTTAGCTTTAGAATAAAAATTGAGCAAAGTATATATTCAAAATTTTTAAATATATATATCAGTTCTCTTTTTAATTTAAATAAACAAATTCTGAGCAACAAAAAAAAGTTAATTGAAACTTGTACATCTTTAAAACCAATTTGCTTAAATTGATTTATCTTCTTCTTTTCTTTTTTTTTTTTTGCTTCGTGCACCTAGTTGTTGGTCCCCCTTTAATTTTCTTACGAACTCACTTATCTATTTAAATTTCTTTTCAAGTTAGTGGGTATTAAAAGGTTTTCAAAAATGTTTCAAATAATTCTTTTTTTTTCATGTTGCTAAAACAATTAAATTTTTTTTTCATTTCTTCTCTCTTATCTCGCTTACTGCTAGTTTTTAACTACAAATAAGAGAAAAAGACTTGTTGTTATTTTTGTTTTAAGTTGTATTGTTGATTTATTTTCTAAGGGTTTTTTTGAAATTCAAGACATGAGGTTTCAGGATTATGGACATATTAAAACTATTTAAGGTAGTAGCTGAAAATAAATTAAGTCGTTTGTTGCAATCTAATCAAAAGATAAATTGTTTTTAATTAGTTTTATGCTTTTAAAAAATAATAATATTAATAATGTTGGTTGCAACTATCATTAGAAACAAAGTAAAAAAAAAAGAAAAGAAAAACTTTAATCGTAATTTAATATCAAATCGAAAATATAGATAATATTTCGATTCATACTGTTTGTCCATTAATAGTAGCTCAATTTGAAATTTTTGCCATTTTTTTTTTAAACTTAAACGACGCTTAAACTAGAAGTAGTTAATTTGTATCAAGAGTTAACCAATGCAACAACAAAAAAAATAAAGAAAAACACCGACTTAATTTAAAGTTTTTTTTCTTCTTAACATACCAATATTAGCTTAATTAAAAAATCAAAATAACTAGAAAAAAATATGGATTTTTTTTTTCTACTTTGGTTTGCTTAAAAATAAAACAATAACAAAAAAAGTATTCAATTTTACCAGATGTTAACCACTTAAACAAGAAGAACAACAAAAATATTATTATTAACATTCTGTACGGAATTTAGAATGAAATATCTAAGTAAATTGATAGCTAGGTATACTTTAACCAACGAGAAATGAAAATTTAAACTTACAGGTTCAAGATAATCTATCATTATACTTATTTCTTTTGTTTGTATGTTTTGTTTCTAAATTGCCTAATTGACTGCTCAATCCATTAGGTATAATTATGATTCTTGTTTTGAAAAATCATTCAAAATGAAATTGGAGCCTTGTTCTTAAATCTTTTATTCAAACTATAAAACAAAAAATATCCTTTAAAAGTTTCCTGTTAAAATTACCATAATTTGTTAAATAAGATATTTTTTTTAAGATTTGTGATGGACAGCCCGTAAATATAGTATACCTGACTAAAATGTTCAACCAAAAAGACATTTTATAAATTCAAAGATAACCAAATTATTGCAAATTTAATTTTTTAATATACTTTGCCGTATTCTCTTACTGAGTTATGCATAAATTAAACTCAAAAATTTGGTTTTGTGAAAGGATTACTCTACATCTTTCTCAATGAACACTCAGTGAAGTTAATTGTAAAATTAACTTGCTCCTTTGTCCATGAATCAAAAACAATATTGAAGTGATAACAATTTCCAATTTCCAATTCAGCAATTGAGTTAAGAAAATATACCTTTATTTTTACAAACCTTTGCGAATAATTGAATTGTCTAAAACCCGAATTTTCGGTCAGGCAAACCATAAATTCCAATTATTAAAGAATTTGACAAACGTTCAAAGAAAAGCTATTTTTCTGATTTTTGATCGATTTTGGATTTCAGATTTCTACCATGGTATATATATCGAGTGTTTACGGTACCTTACATCTAACCTGAGCGAAAGCGGCCATTTTGACCACCTGGTGCTTCTAGTGTTAGAAGACATTAAAGTAATTTTTAAAAAAAGTAAAAAATTTTATACTTACAGTGCTGCTATGATACGATGAATTCACGATACTTTACGTAAAAAACGGTAATATAAAAATCGTAATTTTTGATAAAATATCGGTATTTATGGTAAATTACCGATAGTTTACGTAAAATTTGGTAAAAAAAAAATTCCAAAAATTTTTTCGGGTAAAAAAACTTTGGAAAAAATATTTTGAAAATAATTTTTACAAAAAAAATACCGATATTTTATCAAAAATTACGATTTTTAGATTATCGTTTTTACGTAAAATATGGTAAAATATTGTGAATTCATCGCAAGATAGCAGCACTGAATTCCTGTATACTTCAACTAAGTAGAGTATAATGGACACTTCCGCAATATCACTTGTTGTAATAGTTTACTGTTTCGAGACGTAATCACGTATCATGACATTCAACTGTGAATTTAATTTAACTAAGGTTTATATGACCCAACGGTTTATTTTAAGACATAATGATACCTTAAGTTATGAGACTTTAATACGCCTTATTTCGTAATATTACATCGTGTTACGTCGCGTAGTCACCTTTGTTAACAGAAAAGCAAATTTTATAAATATTTGTCCATATATTAAAATTGAACAGTAATAAAAAATTTAAAATAAGAGGAAAAGTAATATTAGTACAGACTTCTTTTTTCCTAATGGATTTTAATACAGAATCTATTTTTAAGAACTTCATCAATAAGCTCAAATTAGTTCTTCAGAACAGTATGTTTTGACAAATAATACAAACAAGACGAATTTCAAAGCTTTGTACAATTTGGGAAAATATATTGCTTTTTATAAGTTTATCTTTTTTTAGTTTTAAAAATCTTGTGACATGAACATTCTACTACTTTCACTATTATTTAACCTTAAAAAATTACATTTAAAAGTAATATTTCTCTTATAGTTACATATGTTATTATTTTTATAAACTTCAAAAAAAATACAATATTTGAATGCTCTTTTTTGATGGATGTGGATAAGTTAAAATTCGTGATTGATCCTTGAGAAAAAGAAAGGTCTATGAAAACGATTTTGGAAAACAAAAGGTGAATTTTTAATTGACAAACGCACATTTAAACAACAAAAAATAATTTTCTTAATAAACTCAAGATTGAAAGACTAAGAAAAAAATTGCATAATTGACAATGCCATATATATATTTATATAACGCTTTATTTTCTATTTTGGTTAAAAAGAAACTAATTTCCCAAAGAAAAATTCCAACAATATGCTTCAAATTTAAGCAAAAGACAATAGAGTAGTTTTTTTTTGTTGTTTTTCTAATTTAAAACACAATTCTAACCAAAAATCCTTAATTTACAATCATACAACTTTTGGCAATCATAAAAAAAAAATTAAATTTATAAAATTTTAACAAAAGATTTTTTTAAAAAAATTATATACCTTTGCCAACAAAAAAAAATTAATTGATTATACTCCGTACGTTTTATTTAATTTACTAATTTAATTAAAAAAAAAAGCTTTAACAACTTGAAATTTCTATTCAAATTTTTTTTTTCTTAAGTATTAATTTTTATTTATGTTACAACTTGAAATTAAACGACTGACTGGTCGGTTGATTGAAACAAAGAAAAAAAAATAGAGTCAAAATCAAAAAGTAACTGAAGAAAATTGAAATAAATTCAATTTACCTTTATATTCTATAAATAATAAAAAAAAAAGTTTCAATAAAACCTTTCGGGCAATCGATTTTGATTTCTAATTTCTAAGATTTAATTAGTTTTGTTTAAGCTCAAATAAGCTGCCAGTGTGTCTATGGCTTAAGTCGAATTACAACAGTTTAATATCTTTCAAGTACATTTTTGACCAAATATTTAATTGCAACGGTACTCTCTTTTTTTTTTTTAATTTTTGTTTTAAGTTGTTAACTTTATTTTTATAAACTAGTAGCCTTTTCAATTGACAAGGGAAATAGAAATTGTTTCAATGACAGATTTTATTGTTAGTAACTCAACTACCCCAGTTTTTTGTTTTTGAAATTATTTTTTTTTCAACAAAAAAATTTTTATATGACAGTGGCTAAATAAGATAAAGAAGAATCCAAAATTTTTAAAAATAGCGTAATTTATAAGATATGATTTTATTGTTTTAAGATTTTTAAGTTTTTATAAGCTCAAATAAAAAATTGACGACTTTTTCTTCGAAATTTCTTATCTTGAGCTTTTAAAAAAATTTTTTTATTTTCTAAAAAAAATTTTCTCAATTTTAAAATCTGTCTATTTTTAAATTCACCATAGTGATTGATGGTTTATTGGGCTTTAACTTGAATTTAAATTTACAGTTGCATTTTTGTTGAGCTTATCACCAAACTAATTTAGTCAAATGTTTTATCATTATTTCAAAAAAGGGACTTTTTTATTTGTTCTCCGTGATTTTTAATTACAGCAATAAATTTTCTTGAATTCGTAACGGATAATAATCGAGCTTCTAATCTTAAGGTACTAAAAATATATCAGTGTTTCAGTTGCAAATAAAAATGGTCAATTTTCAGATCTAAAAACTCTTGATTAATAATTCCAAGGCTTGGTTTTTTGAATTACATGAATATAATTGCATTTTGCCAACATATTGCATATCTAAGATATAATGGTAGTCTTTTTGGTCCTTTCTCTTTTTATGTCCTTGAGAAAAAAAATAAAAAATTTCAAAGAGTAATGTTGTTATTTATTTATATAAAAAAAAAAGCTTGTCTTTCAAAAAGTATTTAAAAGCAAACTTTGCTCCACCAGGTGATCGGATGAAGTTGGAAAAAACATAAATAATGTGAATAAAACACAAAAGATTTTTGGTACTAAAAGTCTTTTAAAAAGTTAAATTTTTTGTTTAAATTTATCAACAAAAATACTTTTTAAACAAGATTTAATTTAAAACTTTTTTAAATGGATTCATTTTAAAAATATTAAAATTTTATTGAATTTTTAAATTTTAATTCTCGTAGAACGTCCTTTGATTATCAAATTATTTTGGCAAAAAAAACCGATGATTTGAACTTTATTCAATTTGAAAATGATATAATTTAACTTTGACAGATTTTTATATCTAATTTCGATGAGTAATCTATCGTCGAAATATGATTGTATGTGTTATATTTTAGTTTTCACTTTTTTTATGTTTTCTTCTGCCTAATGTCAAGACTTTTTAAGAAATAGTTTCTCAAAAACAATGAAATAATTTTTATTATCATTTTTAAATATCAATTTTTATTCATCTGATTTTTTCCTTAACTTAAATTTATTTCAATTTATTTTTCCAAAAAAAAAACTGCTTTATATTTCGCCTATGGAACTTGCTTATTCAGAGTGCATAAAAGAATTTTTAAATTTGCGTATAGAGACAACTCTCCTAACATAATTTAAAAGCTGAATATTTTGTCTTTTAGTGTGTTTTTACATTTTATCAGAAACGGTAGACTAAGACTGCTCAATGTCCATTCATAATTTATTCCAGTCAATCGCTAAAAGTGTATTGTAGCTAAGAATACGGAAAAACTCTTCAATCAATCAAAAAAAAATAGCATTCAAATTCAAAAAAATATCCAATCGAAAGAGAATACAGCTGTGGCTATTCAAAAGGCGATTTCATGACCTTTCATGAGTATAAAGATGCCAACTGAATTCGATTTTTTTCGACACCAGATTTTTTTTGACCAGATTTTTAAATACTTGCCCGATAAATTCCAAAAATTTCTAATTGAAAAACGGTGCATTTATGTTAAAAATTCGATTGCAATACTTTAACATTACATTTAGTTAAAATATGGACGTAATTTTCAGAGCTTCAATTATAGATAATTTTTAAAAAATAACTATTCAAAACTTTTAAAAAATTTAAAAGTTAAATTGTGTATAATAAATTAATTTACTTTTCATGTTTAAAAAAAATAGTAACGATGTACAAAAAAATTTATCATAAGCATCATCGACCTGACTTAATGGACTCGGTTAAAAAAACCATAAATTATAAAATTCAAAACCTCTAAAATGAATCTTTATTTCTAAAATTAAATCAAATAAATATCAGAATGCTTTGAGCGGCTCAAGGACAAGGAGCGAAGCGACTTTACCTAGTTATTGAATTAAGATATTTATTATTTGCAAAAAAACTATTATCATTGAGTAGAAATCAACTTTATTTGAAACAAAACATTTAGTATTTATTTAGATTTTTTTTATTTATTGAAAAATAAAATGTATTTGGGAAACAAATTTCTTTATTGATTAACATTTTAAATCAGATATAAAAATCAGGTGTATTTTAAACGGGTTTTGAATAAATAATAAGATAGCCAATAGTTATTTTTTTTAATATTTTATTGAAAAACCGAAGTTAAATAGTTATTAGTTGGGTTTTTCTTTCGCCAAGATTTAAAGTTTCAGATTCAAAAATTAAAAGTGAGGATGTTTCAAGATAAGAATTATAATTTTTACTCAAAAAATCATAATTCTTAGATTCTTTAATCATTTAGTTATTTCTTTTAGGAGTCAAATCAAAATGAGTTTGACTCTTAAATGAGTTTAACCTCTTTGGTATTCAGCATAAAATTTCTTAATATGACCATTTACAGATTCGACATTATTGTTTCATGTTGAAAAACCAGGAGGTCTAAACAACAACTCCCAGTTTGACCATTGACTATTGATCCACTGTATCATTGGCTATAGATCCACTGTATAAAATACTCTCTAAAAGTTCTTAATTCGGGGTACAAATACCATTTATTTATAATTTCTTCTCTTAATTTTAAAAAAACCTCAATAATATAAAGATGAGATATCACCTATAATCATGGCTTTTAAATGCTTAATATTTTCATCAATATGCTTTTTAACATTCTGGATTACATGAAAATAACACATTAATACTATTATCTTACTTCCAAAAACTAATAATAAAATCTTGAATTTGGTGTAACTCAAACTGTAGACCTTATATTCCCAACTTTTCTGAGTTAACATTTAAATAAATTCTTATTTAAATAACAATTTATTCAAATAGCTTTTCTAGTTGGTGCTTTGGCTTTTTTAATAATTTTTGGTAAACCTGGTGGAATTTGGGCTTTTCTGGTAATTCTTGGTAAACTTGGTGGTACTTTTGCTTTTCTGGTCGGTGCTTTGGCTTTTTTGATAATTCTTGGTAAACTTGGTGTTGCTTTGGCTTTTCTGGTAATTCTTGGTAAAATTGGTGGTATTTTGGCTTTTTTAAGTAGTATTAATATTTAATATAACATGAAATTCATATCGTATTATTTTTGAAACATACATGTGACATGTATGCAACATCCTGAAATTTCATACATGCCACATGTCTGCTAAATTCTTTTCTGACAGTCATGTCACAGGTCTGAAATAGGAACCTCGACAGACATGTCGCAGACGTCTTTTCCAGGCTATTACATGCATGTCGCAGACAAATAAGTTTGACTGGGTTGTTTTGGAAAAATTCTCGCTTCGTCTTCTACTAATAATTTGTTTTATTTCTTGTGGAAGTCTAACAGAGTTGTCATAAAACTCTTCAATTGGGTGATTATGTTCATTGAAAATAAAAATTCTACCTTGATTTTTCAATCGACATAATGACCACTTGTATTTTACTTCACATTTTCCAACGGTACAATCCAAATCCTTTTGAATTAGCTTATGTTTAGGAGAAAAAGGATCACAAGACGAACAGTTAATTTTTTGAGTGGTTTGATTGAAAAATTTTTCAATTTCTTCTTCTGTTAGTTCAGTTTCAATCTCCACCCATTCATACCCAATTTTAGACTTAAATGTCGAAGAAGACTCGTTGGAATCTTCGTTAAAATTTATCATTTTTTATTTTATCTCAAAAAAAAAAATTAATTTTTTATTTAGAGAAACATTTTATTTATTTAAAAAAGCGCGTATTTTATTTAGATTAAAATGGTATATATTTGCAAAGAATAATTTTTATTTGAAATGAAAGAAACTTAATTTGAAGTAAAATAATTTATATTTGCACTGAGAAAATTATTGTTTGGGAAAACATTTTTTGTATTTGTGATGATTTAATTTTGGTTTATGTAAAACGCAGAGCCTTATAGTAAAGTCCGATTTGTTTCTTCTTAATTCTTTTACTGTGAATTACTCTTTATTTTAAATAAAAAACAACCAATTTTATTCTATTTTTATAAACGCAAACGAATTAAAAAAGTTTCCACAAAAATTAATTTGGCACTTAATGAAATGTCAAAAAATTTTACCAAGGACAATAACATGACATTAATGTAAATTTCAATTTCTCTTTTAGGTTTTGAAACAGTCCGTCATGTGACGTCAGATGACGTCATATAATGGTTTTTCAATAATGACGTCATATGACGTCATATTTCGATTTTTTCCAAACGTCATCTGACGTCAAATGATGTGAAATGACGTAAAATGACG
>NTPY01000554.1:1496316-1513645 GCA_002922825.1 Brachionus calyciflorus
TAATTTGGCACTTAATGAAATGTCAAAAAAAGTCAAAAAATTTTACCAAGGACAATAACATGACATAGTGGATTAGTGGAATTTTTTTCATTCATTATCTACGTGATACTCGTTTTTAACGGAATTTTTAATAAACTTTGTCCAAAACTTAAGTAAATATTGTAAAATTGGAGAAACTAGTTTATTAAATAATTACTTTAGTTATTGTTGGATCGATCTGAAGTAGGTGGGTAACAAATTGAACAATGTTTTTTTAAGGAATTTTTAACAAATATTCCTCAAATAAATGGTTTTTAGCAAGAAAATTAATGTTAAATTAATTAAAAAAAATATAACTAAAGCTAAATTAAAAAATTAGTTTTATTCAAGATTTTCATTTCAGAATTTTTTAGTAAAATTGGGTTAAATAATTTTTTTTATTAATTTTTCTTTTTAAAAACCATTTATTTGAGGTGTTGTGGGGGATGTCTTTGTTGAGTTTTACAAAATATTAAAAAACTACATGAAAAAGACTTTCAAGGTTTGAAACAAATGTATCGTTGTGTAGCTCTAGACCTACTCGATCTTATAAGAATGTTAGTTTTTGATAAAATAATTAAGATCAATGAAAAAGACCTAGGTGTTGTTTTTAAAAAAATTGGTGGGTGTTGTTTTTTCAAGGGTCCAATGTTAATCAAGGAAAAAAACTCAAAACTGAGATTTATTTTTTTTTTCTTAAAAATTAGAAAAAAGATTAACATGGCGTCGATGGGAAGTTTTCCAGTGGAATAAACCTTAATATTTTGACTTATTTTTTGAATAATGCACAAGTGTTTACGGTAAACAAAGACATTATATTTCTGTTCCGAAACGCCTCATTTGTCTCTCAAAAATTCTATCCAACAAAATCAAAAATTTCACGCTTCGCATCTTGTAATGGAAATGGTGATGAAATTTGTTCATTTTAACTTCTGTATATTTGGCTCTGTATCACTTCATAGCAACTAATTTTCATAGCAAAGTTTCATAGCAATGATTTTCATTGCATCTAAAATTTTTTCATAGCAAGGTGAGATCATAGCAAGGTGTGTTCATAGCAAGATGAAATCATAGCAATTTAAATTAAATTGATTTTATTAGAAAAAAATAGATGTGTCAATAAAAAAAAAATTAATTTAGTATAATTATCTATTTAAGTAAACTAGTCTAAATTTAAACTAAAGTTTTCTAAATACGTAGATAAATCTGATTTATCATATTGAGTACACAAGTTCTTTATTCTCTTGTCTTTTTTTGTTTGTTCTTCACTCTTGTTATAAACTTCACCAGCTCTAAATGTTATTAAAAGATTCTCTGTATTCGATTGTTTCACAAGTAACAGTTCAATTAATTCATTTAGTCTTCGATATTTTTTAGCGTCCCCAGTTAAGGCATTATGCCAGGCTTCTACGGTATTATTTTTACGAGGCAAATTAATCTGCTATGAAATTAATTTGCTATGAAATTAGTTTGCTATGAAATAAATATGCTATGAAAAAAAAACTAATGCGATGAAAAAATTAAAGATGCGATGAAATTTGTCTTGCTGTGAAAATTATGTTGCGATGAAGTGAACTATTGCCGTATATTTTTTCTTCAATGACAAAGATTTTTCTCATAAAGTATTCGAAAAACAAGAAAATTTTCAATAAAAACATATTTTAAGATTTAAAAACAAATAATATTTATTTGCCTTAGTTTTAAATTCAAATCAATCTGCTCTAAATTTTCTATTCCAAACTAGGTTTTGTTATTTTTCTTTTTCTCAGTAGTCAGAATATATATGCTCGATTTCAATTTTAAATATTCCAAATCGATTCAATTTATATTTTTTTAATCCTATTCATTTTACAAAAAAATTTTACAAATAGCAATTTAAGGGCATAGATTAAATTTTAAAAAATTCAAAACTTATTTACTCAAAAATCAAAAAAAAAATATTAATTTGGTCCAATTTTTTTCAACAAAAAAAAATATTAAAAATCATTCTTAAAGACACTTAAAGCAAACATTTGATGCTTTTTTTCTTTCTTTCAATATCTCATTCTATCAATAACAAAAAAATCATGTATTGATCTACAGTAAGAAAGAAAGAAAAATGAGTCAATATTTTTACAACACCCAAAAAAAATATATAAATAAATAAATATATAATATAAAAATTAAAATAGCCATTCTTAAAAAACACGAATTATTATTTTTTTTGTTGTTGTTAAAAAGATAACAAAGTCAAAAAGTTCAAAAGTTGATCTATAAAAACTCTTTAAAATTCGAGGACATAAACAGCCAATAGTAGTTTAAATTTTTTTTAGTATTTTATTTTTTATATCTTGAATACAATGATGTTCGGTACTGTAATGATGTCGAACACAATTCAACCGACTACTCGCCAAACTAATTCAAATCTCTTAACAACCACAGCTTCTATGAATAAATACGAGGCATCCGACACGGATATAAGCGAAAGAACTCATAGTGTTTATTCAACAACACGGTCACGCTCAAGGTCAAATTATTATAATCGAACAAACGAGCCTCCTTTACCGTCAATACCACCTCCAAGTCATTCTATAGTTCAAATGAACGAGCCCACTTATGATAAAATTAAACCTGAACAAGATAAAATACAAGTTCAAATATTACCTATGGATGATAATTGGGGTGAAACCAACACCACAGCGCATACGGCTGACTTTTCTGATTTTAATGATGATATGACCGAAGACGGTCGTTCATCACAATTTAACTACAAAATGGATTCGGAAGTTCCTATTGAAAAAAAAGGATTTTTTAAAAATTTTTTAATTTTTCTAAAAACTTATTTCGGTTTAATATGCGCGTTTATAGTGTCTTTCTCATCCTTCCTCACTCCAATTTTATTCATTCTAATTCCCAAATTAAACTCTCAATGGATGTTTAATGAATGTGGTTTAGAATGTGAAGGTAGTTTAATTGGAATAGCTTTTAAATTATTCATTTTGGTAATTGGTAGTTGGGCTATTTTCTTACGTAGACCCAAATCTCCATTGCCTAGAATTCATGAGCTAAGAGCTATTTTAGTATTTTTGTTAAGTATCATTACATTTTCGTATTGGTTGTTTTATTATGTAAGAATTTATGATACACAATTAGCCGATTTTTATAAAATACTTCAATTTACTTTGTCGTATTTAGACGTTTTATTATTCGTGTTTATTATTAGTGTATTTGTTCTTGAGTTGCGTCACTTGGAACCGCGATATGTAATTAGAATTACACGATCTCCCGATGGAGAGGAACGTGAATATACACTTGGTTCTATGAGTATTCAAAGAGCCGCTCTTTGGATATTAGAACAATATTATAAAGATTTTAAAATTTATAATCCATGGTTGGAAATAGCGCGACGCAAAAGAGCTGCACAATTGATGCAAATTGAAAAAATTAATAGAAAAGGAGGTGACGATAATGCCGATGCTGAATCGTTAAAGAGTCGAAAGAGTTCGAAAAATTTACGATCATCGAAATACGAAGCTAATTCTGGTTATAATTTATCGGCGAATGATCGACTCTATGAAGAGTATGATTTTGATAAGAGATTAAAAAGAAAGAAAGCTAAATTGCTCCAAGTGACTGAAGAAGCTTTCAATTTAATTAGACGTGATTTTAGTTTGGGAGAAAATTCGGATATTTCTGAAAATAAGAAAACTTTAATGGATCCTTATGAAGCTGCTCAAGCTGTTTTTAGCTCTATAGCACGCGATTTAAGACGTTTTTTAAGAATTACTAAACAACAACCTTATTTTACACGTGAGAGTATAGTTTCTCATTTAGCCAATTGTATATCTTATGATATGACGCCTAAGTCATTTTTGCAGAGATACACAGAAGGAGAAGGTTTGGTTTTTAACGACAGGGCAATGTTGCTAAATGAGCAGAGATTAGGTGCGTTGAATGCAAAATCAAAAGATCAAACATGGATACTTATTTCTGATTTAGCTTTGTATCAATCAATTGAAAATGATATAATGTTTGTTTTAAAACAAAATGAGGTTAGTTTAATGTGTACAATTAGAAAATTACCGAGATTTAATTTAATCGAAGATGTCCTAGATCCGAAACGTAATAAATTTGTTCTTAAAATAAATAGTGAAACTACTGTGTAAATTTATTCTTTATATATTATTAAGATTTTTCTTTAATATCTTAGTTTTAATTGTAATTTTATAGTTTAATAATAACAAAAATTTAAAAATTTTATTTAAATTGTTTTCTTTTGTTTTGTTTCAAATTTTATGTGTAAAATTTTTTTTTTTTTTCGAATAAAAAAATTACTAAAAAAGTTTAATTCCTATTGATTTCGATTAAATATATGCATTTTGATGGAAAAGCCAATTTGCTAAACATCTAGATGATCACTTAAATTTTTATCATCAAATATATGGTCAATCATATTCACCTAATTTTAAATTTGACATAGTTTTATCACCTTAAAATAAAAATGATCAATTATTTTTAAAATTGAAATTAAAAACTTAAATTACAAAGTTATCCAAAATGCTAAAAAATTAGCGAAATGCTATTTAAGTTTCAAAAAATAACTTTTTATAAAAAGAATTGGCTTTTAATGTTAACTTCGAGTGTCAATAAGAAAATGCTGTCATTTTTCTTGTTCTGTTAGGTAAATAAACATACTAAGAAAAAAAATTGGATACAACAATCAAAATTATTCTTTTTAGAACTAACATTTCTATTTAATTTTTTATTTTGAAAAATTTTTTAATTGTATCATATCCGACGTTTAGATCAATAATCGATCACCTTGTCTGAAAACCTGAGATTAAAGCCGACAAATTTTTTTACTGACCACTTAAACCTAATACTGATCTCCTTTTTTTAAAACTGAGCACCTAATCCTGATAATGATCACCAAACTAATATTAATTTCAAATTGATTATTTTTTGATTACGTAATAGGTGTTCAAGGAATAGGTGAACATCAATGATCATGAAACCGGTGATTAGGGTATGACAAAACGTGATTAGCTCCTCACATAACCCACTTTCTGAAGTGTCCCTTTATATGATTGAATGTCAAAAATTTTAACGAAAAATTGTGCAAAATAAACCTAAAAGCGTTACCAAAAGTATAAAATTTTGAATAAAAATTTAAAAAATTATTTTTAACCCCCACCCCTTGATTATTTTAGCATTTTACTTTTGTTTTAGAGTATTGAGCTTTTGATCTCGAAAATTGATGCAAAATTTTTATTTTTATTTTTGTAGTTAACAAGTAAAAACGGTGTAAAATAATATTTTTTTCAAAAATATGGTTAACTGAATCCGATTTCGTAAAAAATGTTTTTTGACGCGAAAATAAACAGAGGGTGGGGGTTAAAAAATAATATTTTGAAGTTTTTTTATGAAAAATTTAATCTTTTCTGATAGCTTTGTAAAGAAAAAAGTAAAATAAAATTTTAATCCTCTTTCGAAGTATTGACCAAAACCACTCAACCGTGACGGATCAGAAACCCACACAAAGCATTACAGCCTTATTACGATTTTTAATTTTTTTCGGTGCTAATAACAAATTTTTTGATTATAGAGGCTGGAAAATACGAATTTGAAATTCGTTTTTCATTTTAAGGTTTACTTATTTAAATAAAAATTTTTCAATTACACCTATCATTTTCTGACTCTAGAAAGACAAAAACAAAAAAAAATCTAATAGGTACATTTTGACATAACTGCAGTATATTTTAAAATTTTTGATGTGTTAATATAACTATTTTAATAAATTTTTCAAATATTTATTTAAATTAGATGAAAAAAAGAAAAAATTTTATAAAAATTTTTATAAAATTAGAAAAAAAAATCGCCAATATACAATTTATCTTAATTTTAACAAAAATTCATTTGATTTTAAAAAATATTTTTCAATTTCGTATACAAAATCATTCAATTTACAAATTTCATTGTTCCGTAAATCAACTTCTTTAAGATTAGGTGTCATTTCAAATAAATTAGAATCAATGTGATTTAACAAATTATTACACAATATTAAAACTTCTAAATTATTCAAACCGTTTAAACTAGATGTTCTCAACTCAGTTAGGCAATTCTCCTTTAATGTTAGAACTCTTAGCTTTTTTAAATCACTAAAAGCCAAATCTTGAATACAATTAATACAATTATTATCTAATAAAAGAATTTCTAAATTTAATAAACAACTAAACATATCCGAAGTTATTATTTCAATTAGATTATCATTTAAATAGAGTTTTCTTAACAATTTCAAGTTTATAAAGCTTTTAGGTTCACAAATTTTGATTTGATTGTAATTTAAGTTTAATTTTTCCAATTTTTCCAAATCTTTAAAAACATTTTCGCTGATACACTGTATATTGTTATTATTTAACTGCATTAGTTTAAGGCTTTTTAAATTTCGAAACCAATTAGGATTAATTATTGAAATTAAATTCCGTTCTAACTGAATTTCTACTAGATTTGTCAAGTTGGAAAATGTTTCCGATGTAAAGTCACTTAAGTTATTCCAACTTAGATCTAGATATTTTAAATTGATCAAATAGTTAAATGAATTTTCTTCAATATTTTTCAATGAATTAAACGAAATGTCTAATTGTTCTAAATTTTGAAAATTTCGAAATAGCTCTTTTTGAATTTGAACCAAGTTATTTTCACTCATGGTCAGTTCTCTTAAATTTTTTAAATTATTAAAACAATTTGAATCAAACGAGAATATTTGATTGTCAGCAAGATCTAAAATTGTTAGATTTGTTAAATCATCAAAAGCTTTTGGCTCAACTATTTTGATTTGATTGGTGTCTAATGAAAGCTTTTCTAATTTGTTTAAATTATCAAAAGCATTGTTTTCCAATTTGGCGATGTAGTTTGATGACAAATCTAAATCATTAAAAAAAAATTAAAATTTATTTTTAAAAATATAGTAAAATCTCTTAAAAACAATTAAAAATGAAATCAATTCAGTGTATGCACAATTTTATGAACTCCGATTTTATGTACCCCAGAATTTATATGATATACCGTATTTCCTCAAATACAAGCTGGTGTGTTCCACAAACGATTTTTTTCTCGCGATAAAAGCGTCTCAAGTAAAAGAAAATTGTTTTTTCTTCTAATTAAAGAAATAGAATCACTTATTTAATTGTAATTCGAATATTTTTTAATGGATTTTGTATAAGGAAGTAAAAATTTTTCTTATATTTGAGTCATTTTTTGAAAAAAAATTCACTCAATTATAAGAATTTATTTAATGTGCCGATATATTCTTAATTTCGAAGAAATAGGGTACAATTTTTGGTTGAATAAATATTTTTTCAAAAAATTAAATTTTTTTGAAGCATAGAATTATTATAGTGAAAACAAAAAATGGGTAAATTTGAAAAACATCAAGTCCAGTCTAAAAAAATCCGGTTTAAAAAAATCCAGTTTTATAAAAATCAAGTTTTTAAAAGTCAGTTTTTAAAATAATCTTGTTTTAAAAGTCCGGTTAGAAATAAGTGCCCTTTAGCAAAAAGGTTCTTAAAAGAAAAGCTCAGATGCAATAGGGTAGTTTTGGTACTTAGTGATTCTCTCAAAAGCGATACAAGTTTTCTATTTTTGTGAAAAATGGTACAACTCTGGTCATTCACAACTTTCATTTGTGAAAGTTCATGAACTTTAATAAATTTTGATGAAAGCTTATGAAAAGCGATAAACGAAAAAGTTTGTTGATAAAAGATCATGAAACACATGAAAATTCATGGAAGCTGATGAATTTTCAAAAATGGAAGTTGTGAATGACCAGAGTTGTACCATTTTTCACATTGTTAAACAAGATCTTTTCCATAAAATATCGCAAATTTAAAAAGATACTACTTATGATTTTAAAAATACTAAAGACACAGTTAAATTCATAGGCTAGTAGTTGTTTATCAATAGTTGCTAATCAACGCTTTCTCAATCATTAAAAGATGTGTTTTTCATCTTTCGTTTAAAAAAAGATTTTTAAAATTTTTTAACAGAAATCTTACATAGCATTGGCGGTAGACCAAGATTGGGTCACCGGTGGAATTTAATATTTGAAATTTATTTTTTTATTTATTGATAAAATTTCAATTTACCTAATTCTAAAAGTTCTATTAGCTGATTAAAAGGTGAGCCATTTTTTATCGTTATACTTTCAATACTTTTTTCTGTAAGATCTAAACGTGTCACAGAAAATAAGTCCTGTTTTTTAAAACTAATAATTCCATCCGATTCGGAAGCATTTATTGAATCAATTAGGATCTTCTTGAGCTCAAAACTCAATTGATCAAATAAAATAAATTCCTAAAATTTAAATAAAAATAAACCAAATGAATATTTTACAAGTTATAATTTAATTATTACTTTGGTAAGATTTATTGGTTCAGCTATTTGGTTTGTTTGATTTTTATTTAGGAGTTCCCTTGAAAAATGAAATACTAAAATAATTAAGAGGCAGTGACATTTTAAAAAATAAGAAGGTACTCTAAATTCTTAATTTCTTCATTCGATAAATACCAGTCCAACAAAACAAGTATTGAATTTATTGTGAAATTGCTTTTTTCTTTAAGAGGGACAACAAAACAGAAATTATTCTCGAAAACTTTTCGTCTTATGCTTTCATCGTCTTTATATTCTAAAAAATTGTTCTGTAAGATATCATAAGATTTAATTCTGGACTCTTTAAGGCTTGATAAAAAATTAGATCTTGTATTATTTGTTCGAACAATTTCTTCGTTAGATGGTTTTTTAGATAGTTTTTCTTCCGTCAAAATATCGATTTGATTAGTTAAAAGATCATAATATTCATTGATTATATTCTTGATTCGATTCATTTTATGTTTTAACTAAATTAATTTGAATTATTTAATACTAAGTAAACCAAGAATAATTTGACATTAATAAAGAATTAAAAATTTCAACATAATGCAATAAATTATTCAATTTGAGAGTATAAATGCAATAAATTATTCAATTTTTGAAAAATTTCAAAAATTACTTGAAAAAAGTACCGAATTAATTAATACCTACTAGTACCTCAAGATCGCGTTCATAACTGCGCAGTTATACCCAATATTTGCCATTTAGTTACATGTAATTGTAACCGAATAAGGATATATTTGCCCTTACATGTAGTTATCTCAAGTTTTTTAAAGTAGAATTGCGAAAATTTTCAAAAAGCTTTAAATTTGATTTTATCGTTTTATTAAACTCTAGATCATATGAGTCACTTCCTAATAGAGAAACTTTTACTGGTTTTTTGTTACTAAATTCTCGGTTATTAAATTTAATTTTTCAAAATATTATGCAGAAAAACACTTTCATTTTGTAAATCTAAAGAATCTAAATTTGTAATGAATGATTTTTTTGTTAACTAATCCCCATTACTTAGTATATGTTTTCTTAATTTTTTAGAGCAAAATTAAAAAATTGAAAAATTAAATATAGTGTATATTCTCAGTATTTAAAAAATATTGAAAGTGATTAAGATTTTGACGGTAAAAAATATACAGTGTTAAAGAGCCCATTTAATAGATCATAGAATTGACAAGTTTTAAGGGCTCTAAAATCACTAAAAACTAAGAAAAGTTTATGATTTTTTGCATTTTATAATCTAATCAAAAATGGATAAATTTCTTAAATTTTGGGGTCTGTAAGTTTCAAGGTTAATCAACAGACTATTTCTAGGCTGATTTTTTTAATCAAAAATTAAGAACTTAATGATGCTCGAAACATTCCGAAAAAGTTTGAAGACCAACCAAATTAATCTCAAATACAAATTTAGTTAAAAGAATCAAATATTATTGATAAATTAGATATTAATTTGAAGCGTAAACGTTCCTGAATTTTCACGAAAGCTAATGAAATGCAATAAACGAAAAAAGTATGTTCATGGGCTTTAATGAAAAGTCATGAACGTTCATGAAAGTTCAGGAACTTTCACAAATGGATGTTGTGAATGACCAAAATTTTAACTATAAATAAAACAGGTTTTCAAAAAAAATCCTAAAAAAAATTTTAAATATTATAAAAAAGCTAAAAATAGCGGTAAGGTTTGTACCGTACACGTACTCAAACATACTCGTTAAAGTAAAAGTACGAGTAAGTCGTTAGTTTGTAAAGAGTTCAGTAATTTTTCAATAAACTTTTTCTGTTCGTTAAGAAAATTAAAAAATTATACAATTTTTAACGCTAAATTAAGATTTGTCTAAATAACTTTACAACTGCATAAATTTTTAATAATAAAGATGTCGCATTAAAAAAAAAAGTTAAATGTGAAGTTTTATCATAAAGTCTCGTAATAACTGTATATAAAATAGCTAAAAAAAATTTTAATCAACAGAACTGATGTTCCTCTTCAGAACGAATAAATCTTTCGCCTTTTACTAAAGATTTCCGTGGAGGGGAACATATTATCAGTATATCTGCATTTGTTGAGCCTGACTGAAGTCGGGTAATATTTAAAAAAAAAAATGAAATTTTTGATAATTTTAAAAATTATAATTACTAGTATTATATTTTTGGAATAAAATTTATTATTTGAAAAATTTTCAAAAAAATTAAGTGTTCAATTTTATATTAAGGATCACTTAAATTTATTAATAAAAAGTTGCGCAATTTTTTGTACTATTTTCTCCAACTAGATTTGTATAAAATTAGAATAAATGTGATTAATTTTATATTCCTCTTAAAAAGCTCCGGTTTAAGCGTAGACTGTAGCTTAAAATTTTAAAATAAAATCTGCGTTTTAATTATTTTTTTGAGACATCAGAATATGTATAATAAGTTCTGAAACTTTGTTTAATTATGGTAATGGACACTCAAGTAGAAATTTTCTCCTAAAAAATAGATTAATTCTTGATTCTTTTTTTCATATTAAAATTTTGTTTTTTTACGGCTAGTTGAATTTTAACTCCAAGTATTGACTTAACTATGCTATATAATTAAACCAGAATACAAGTTTTTCAATCTAATTGATCATCATCACGTTTAATTTTTTTACTGTCGATATTTGTTCTTATCGTAAACCCTTGCAAATAAATCCATGCCCTTAAACCCGAAATTTAGGCTTAGTCCAATTGGCTACGTACCATCAATCCCATGTTATAAATTCCCTAATTAATCGACCATGCAAACAAACCCGAAATTCGGGTTTTATTGCTTGTTTAACTACAGAAATTTTGAAATAAATGCCGGGTTAAAACCAGAATTAAAATTTAAATGAAAATAGCAATTCCTTGTTTTTGTGAGGATTCATGTTTCAAAACAGGAATTTAGGAATATTTTAAGACTAAACAAAAAATAAGGATGATAGGGTCCCGGGCTCAATCATTTAGCCTAAAGGATAACAACTCGCAAAAATATAATTTCAACAACTTTATCTGAGAATTAGAAAAAGTAACACACAACTTTTAAAGCTGAATATGAATTTATCTTCGAAATTTTACTTTACTTGTTTATTTTCAATTTATTTCTATTTTAGTGGAAAATAAAAAGTGCTTTGAGCGCCCTAGGGAAAGCCTCCAGGTGATATGGTAAAGAACAATTTTTTTAGTAATTGTAAGGTAAAAATATTTTTTTTCAAAAAAAATCAATTTATACACCGATTCAAATTTATAGTGCATCCGTCCGCCCTTACGAAATTTTTTTATGTCCTTAGAAATTGGCTGGTTGGTTCTTCCACACTACCATGGTCAACATTTTTATTATAATTATGAAAACATCAAGGATGGTTTTAGGACAGGGCTAAAAACTTACTTTTTATGAATATTTATATTATATTATCTAGTGGATCTTTCGAATTTTTGGACTTTATAATCTTATGTTTAGGTAAAATGTCGAAATGTCTGCAAAATCTGAAAATTTTATTAAACATAAACTAATCAAAAGGATAAAATTTTTAGTTTTTGCTTAAGAATATTTAGAATTAGGATTGGTGCCCGCGAATAAAGACCTTTGAACCGCTAATATATTTTGAAGATTTGCTTAGGCTTGAATATTTTCTACGTTCGATGTTTGGTATTTCTTTTAGAGATGGAATACTTTTTAAATATTTTTGTAAAAAAAATTAAAATTTCCATCGTTTATTTTTTAATTTAATCTTGGTTCTAATCTTCAAACTTTTTTCAAAAATTGTTTTTACTTCGCTTTGACTTGCTTAACGTTTTTGATAACCAATTCTAGTTAAAATATTCAAATTTTTTATGACAAAAAAGGCTAACACAATTTTAGAATTTGAATTTCAAAGCTGATTCAGGTCAGAATATTTTTTTTCTTCCAAATATCAAAAATAAAAATTTGAATAATAAAAATTCTTTAATTTACTTTTAAAAATTACTTTTTGTTTTTGTTTTGTGCACGTTTGAGTTAAGTAGTTTTTAAAAAATTTCAAAAAAAAAAAATAAAGTGAAAAAAAAATTTTAAACTCATGAAACATGTGCTCAACTTCTTTTAATTACTTTGTTGCTCTTATTACCTTAAAATATTATACTTTTTTTTTAAATGAGAATAAAGAAAAATCAAATAAAAATTTTGAACAGCAAAAAAAAATTCGAAAAAAAAATAAAAAAAAAATACCACAACCCCCCAATACTTTTAATCTAATGAATTTTTTTAACATAGAACCCACATTTTTTTCCAATTAATTCTTTTCATTTTCCTCGTATTCCTGAAAAAATTATTAATAACAATAATATAATATTTACTTAATTTACAAACAAAAATAGGAAAAAAACAACTAAAAAAAAACGGACGGCTTTTTTTGTTTAATTTCTAAAAAAAAACAACTTGTTTTAGTGATTTACAATTTTCGGATTACTCGTCGAAGAGGTCGCATTTACAACTGTATTTATAATTTGATTTGTATCTAAATAATTCAAATAGTTCAGATGATTATTTGAGTCTCCGATTTGACCCGTTGCTAAACTTGAGCCAACTGCATTAGTTTCAGAATTTCTTTTAAAAAATGTGTGTAGCAAACACTCCGAAGGAGCTATCCTAAATTTAGGCTCATAGGTTAGCATTCTGTTAACTAAATCTTCGAATTTTAAGTAATCTTGTACTGAATGACCAGGCTCATTTAGACGCCTTGACTGAGGTCCACCAATTTCACAACCTAATATGTCTCGAAGTCGTCTAGTTCCTGGTGGTTTATATTTTTTTCCATCTTTAGTTTTTTTAAGTTGCCATTGTCCGTCTGGAAAACGATCAAAATATCGTTTAGATTTAGATCCTTGTTCCAACATATGAATTGGTGGAATTCCTAAAACCTCAACAATCTTGTTCATTTGATCAAATTCGTTGTTACCATTGAATAAAGGTTCACCTGTATGCATTTCAACAAGAATACAACCCAAACTCCATACATCTATAGCCATGTCATAGGGTAGACCTAGTAGTACTTCAGGTGAGCGATAAAACCGAGATTGTATATATTGATACAATCGTTGGCCAAGTTGACACGAACTACCGAAATCAATAATTTTAATAGCCGATCTCTTAGGATTACATAGAAGAATATTTTCAGGTTTAAGATCACAATGAATTATACTTAATTCAGGTGTACATAAAAAACTCAAAGCCGTACATAATTGTTGTGCAAATTTCCTGGTTAAATTTAAACTAACACCACGAAAGTTAGTATTACGTAATAAATCGTATAAATTATATGAAAGTAATTCAAATACGAGACAAAGATGATTCCGATGCATAAAATGACATTTAAGTTTAACTATATACGAACTAAAATCATTTTCATGTTGATTCATAAGTTCTAATAAACGAACTTCAATATGAGCTTGTTGTAAAAAGGGCCTTTTATTTTTTATTATTTTTATAGCAACATATTCTTGTTCCTGTGTATCGAATGCTTTTACTACTTGACCAAAAGAACCCTTTCCAATTAGGGAATCAATTTCATAACGGTCTAGAAATCTTTCACCGTTTTTAATTATGTAATCAAAATTTTCATCGTCAAATCCATCATTGTTCAGCCTACGAGTAGTGTCTTTTTTCACATTAGATGGATCGTCATTTGTTACATTTTGTTGTGGAATAATTGAGTTAATATTAGATGTTGTTGTATTTGGTAAAATGATGTTGTTATTTGGATTTGAGGTGGTTTGTTGTTGAGCGCGACGTTTTTTTTTAGCATAATAAACCTCGTTTATGTGCTTGTAGGTTTTAATCAAGTCAACACTTAGTTTTCTTAGGGGAGCTTCTCGAGGATCACGATACGCCTGATCGCTCATCTTCAATTAAATTGAATTGATTAAAAGTCTGGTTATTTTTTTTTCTTGTGTTCTATGGTTCTTTATTTTTAAAATTCAAATTTTGTATTTCTAGAATCTAAGTAACAAGTTTCGCCATTATCTAAAAAAGTTAAGGAATAAGAGTAGGTTCTTAATATTCGTATTTTAAAATATTTTTGAAAGATGCTTTTATTTTTTTAAATTAATCAAAAATTTGAAAATTAAAAGAACCAAAAGCGAATTTTTTATTGCATTTTCATAATAAGTAAGTAAATAAGCAAGTGTGTTTTTGTTTGTAAATAAACTCTTGATCCGTATATTTCTATTTTATTTTTGATGCAAAATTTAAGTTTGAAATTTTTTTCTTTTTAAAATTTTAAACTTTTTTTTTTTATTTTCTTAAAGAGTGGAAGACCTCTAAAATAGAAAATGATCTTAATATTCTTTTGTATTCATTATGGAATAAATAAAGATTTTAAAATTAAAAAAGAAAGTTTAAGGAGTCTTGAACTAAATTAGAGCGATTCTTATAAATTTCATATATTATTTAGACCATTCTTAGATTTGAAATCAAAACATTCTTGCCTAACAGTTTAACTGTGTCATTGTAAAAATATAATCTTCTCTAAATTGATAAAATAAAGCTAACTAACTTTGATAAGAATATTTTTTTGATTTATTATACGAATATGAGATAATTCCCGAAGGAAGAATTTTCAACTTTAATTTGAGTTCATCCCTTTTAATTTAGTATTCTGGAACATCTTTAAAAAAACAAGCATAAAATTAACGTAAATGCTCGATTTTAACGACATGACCTCAAACTGATTTTCGAAATGACACCGACATTTCGTTAATTTGGCTTTTACTTTATTTTCCTTTACATATGTTTTTTTTTGAAAATGCAAATTTTGTTCGATTTTCGATATAAGAAAGAAAATTTCAACTTACGACATGTCGTAACCCTTTAATGACAAGTCATTAAGTTAAGCACTAAATTTCTGAAAAAACTTTAAAAATAGCCCATTTTCAACTTTAAAGAAATGGAAGTTAATTATATTTTTATACAGCATGAATAGCTCTTTGAAATGATATCACATTTCATTGCAATAGGCTCGTTTTATGATAAAAAATCTATTAGCTGTCCTTACCTCGGCGTGTATTGGTCGTAGTGGTCCACATATTTAGCCGTTGTCAAAAATAATATAGAATCAACAAAAAAATACATCTTACATAAGTATATAATTACACCACGCTTATATATATATCAATGTTTAATAACTTTCTAAATAAAATACAATACTAGTCTTTCACATTTTCCCAAAATGAGTAATGCATGATAGTATACATCTAAAAGATATAGAAATTTATAGCATTACATGATGGTAACAGCAGTAAAAAGCGGATTTTTCGTGTTGATAATCAAACCAGAGTAAATGATTATAAGCGAGAAAATCATAAGGACTTTTAAATTAAAGAGGATAGATGTAATTCATGATAGTATAGATTTAAAAGAAAAAATTTACATCATTACACATGCTCTCAAAGTAACGTTGGGTATACTTTTGGTAAAAATCTTGGCTTTTCTGTGCTTTTTTTTGTTTTTGAAACCTTTAAAATAATTTACGTTTTATCAAAATAAATTTAAGTTTAAAATTATTGGCTTAATAAATTCGGAAACAATTTGTATAATATTTCTTTTCGGGATTAAACTTTAAGTAATATTTTAATATTTATTTAACCGAAAATATCAGGAGATGGATTTAAATACTAAAAAAGAGTAGTTTTAGACAATGTAAAGTATTTATTTAATTAAGTATAATTGAAAAATAACGTTTACTAGAAACCCTTTTGCAGACCTTTCTGTTAAAAGGTCAATTATCAATTTGAAAAAAAAAACGAGTTGAAATTTATTGTTTAGACCTTTTTTCGGATTTATGGCTTAATGAAAAATAGGAGCATGTTCCGCTCCTTCAGTTGAGTTTATCAAATAATCAAAAAATATTAACAAGAAATTTAAATATGTATACAAACATTGTAAAAATTTATTTTTTAAAGCCACCTTTGAACCCAAAATTAGATTTAAAATTTTTTTTAAAAAATCTAATCGGGTTTTAATGCACGCCTTCTTGAACACCGAAATAGGTACCGTATTACCTTGTTTAAGAATGCCCCCCTTAATACCCAAAATTACATGTGTGATGCACGCACCTACATAGACTTCACAATGTTATAAAAAAAAGTTTAAAGATGCAACGAACCCGATGTGTAATTTCGGGTAATAGAGGGCGTTTTTAACCAAATATCCATTTAAAAACGCATTGTTTATAATCGAAAACCCTGGATTGATGCGTCATTCTTATTGGAGCTAAAAAAAAATGATTATTTAATATTTTTTTCTAATCTTGGTTAGAAGAGCAGGGTTATTAAAAAAATATAAATATTAAAAAATTTTAAAAAAACTATTTTTTCAAGTATAGGTGCTGTTATTTTAATTGAAAACATGTCTTTTTTAAAGATTCACCTAAAAAAAAAATTTTTTTTTTTGGTTAGTGTTGACCATATTTTTAATAGCTTGTTGGTACTATTATTTTAAAAAATAGTAGTTATGATGAATTTTTAGATTTTTCCTCAGAAACGATAGTAACATTTGTTTGATCTTAGACATATACTTTGACAAAAAACTATATTCATATCGTTATGAAAAAAAGTCGTAATAACAAACTTTTATCAATATTGACTGAAAATCAAAAAAAAAAATTTTTTTTTTAGGTGAATCTTTAAAAATGAAGTCTATGTAGATTGTGAAGTCTATGTAGGTGCGTGCATCACACATGTAATTTTGGGTATTAAGGGGGGCATTCTTAAACAAGGTAATACGGTAGATATTTGAATACCTTTATGCTTTAATGTCGTTAAATCATTTTGAAAACAAGTGTTCGATATTTAAGAACGTGTAGGTTAAAACTAGTGTCTACAGGCGGTCGCGGTCTTTTAAACGGTCGGACCGCAAAAGAGACCGTGACCGCTAAGAG
>NTPY01000554.1:1513943-1552423 GCA_002922825.1 Brachionus calyciflorus
CAAGAAATTTAAATATGTATACAAACATTGTAAAAATTTATTTTTTAAAGCCACCTTTGAACCCAAAATTAGATTTAATTTTTTTTTTTTAATCTAATCGCGTTTTAATGCACGTTTTCTTTAACACGGAAATAGGTAGATATTTGAATAACTTTATGCTTTAATGTCGTTAAATCATTTTGAAAACAAGTGTTTGATATTTAAGGACGTGTAGGTTAAAACTTTGCCTAACGACAAAATCAAATCAAAATTATGCTGTTAAAATTCTGAAAATGAATTCTTTAATAAATTTTTTATTAATAAATCTAAGAAAAATCTTTTTCTTATAACATCTTTAAGGATATCTCAAAATTCAAATCAATCGAAATTTTTTTACAATCAAGTAGCTTCTAAAAATTATGCATTAGAATAGAATAGAGTGCTAAGCTTTGACTTCAAAATATCAATTTTTCAATTCGATGTTATTTAGGAAGGTCTTTAGAATAACGACCAAAAAGTCTAATGACTTTAAGACGGTATACTTTTACTAGAATTATAATTTAAAGCATCACAATAAAGGCTATAAATTAAGTGTTATCTCTTTAGCAGTGCTATGTTATCTTTAAGAGAAGAATTAAAATTAGTCACTAGCAATAAAAATCTCAAATGACTAAACAATAATTATCGGCAAAAAAATTATGATCATTTGTATGATGCAGATCAAATGTATGTAAACTTGGAACCCTAAGATGCAGATCTTGAATAATTGACATGTGAATTTTTAATTAAAAAATAGGGCTATTCGGAAAGGAAATAAAATAAAGACAAATTTTTTTTTAATTTTCATTTAATTAATTTAAATTGAATAAAGTCGAAAAAAAATAGATAAATTAGCAAAAAAAGAAAAAAAGGAGATAATAAAAAAATTTAAGCTTATTTTTTTTAAATGTTTGTATATAAAATAAAATTTCAAATTTTCCAAAAAAAGAAATTTCCCAAAAAAAAAAAGAAAAAATACAATCGGACCATTATTAATAAAAAAAAAAGCTATCCAACTCAAGGCTCTTCATCATCATTTCATATAAGAACGATCTAGTTTTTTTTTTTTTAAATTTCATTTTTTTTTAATTAATTTTTAACCAACAAATTTCCCAAAAAAAAAAAAAATAAAAATTTTTATTTCGCTTTTAAAGTCACAAAAACTTCGTTGAAAAAAATTATCAACAAAAAAAAAAAAATTTTTTAAAATCTTTCCCACCAAAAAATAAATAAATGGATTTTTCTCTTCGAAATTATATTTTTGTTTTTTGGTATAAAATTTAACAAAGCTCTAAGACAAATGAAACGAAAGTTGTCCATCCTTCATGGCTTTGAACAACTTTTCTTTTAAAATATTTACACTTGAATACTCGGGTAATTTCAAATAGTTTACACATGTCATTACTGAGGGCAAATAATTATCGGCATTTGCGTTCGTTGAGTCCATTGCTTTTCTAACGATTGTAAGCGCTGGAACCAATGAACTCAATCCACCGATTGGTAACCTAGGACTACCAGTCACAAATTGTAAAAACATTCTCTGCTCTTCAGAATCGAATTCACACATTACATCAAATAAAAATTTAACTGCTTTACTCTCATGAGTATAACCATGATCACAACGAGTGCATTCAACTAGGCTCTTAGCATCCCATTTTTTATAACCAGATCCGCAAAAAAATCTGTCCATTTCTTCTGGATAAAATTGTTTTAAACAACTTAGTGGCAAAATCGACTCAAAACCCTCTTTAAAACTTTCCATTTGAGTTTGAACGCCTTTAATCAACGTCCACTCTATAATCAATCTTAAATATTCGTCTAAATTTTCTAAAGTAACTAATTTATCTTTTCCGCCTTTGATCAACTCGAAATTAGAATGTCCAGGAAGAGTAAAATCTATTTCTAAATCGGCTACTTCTTTTTCCAAGCTTTTAAATTCACTGTCAAAACTTTGAACAAAATCTTTTTGCTTGTATATTTGTATTAATAAATCACGACGTTTGTTGACATACGATCTTAAAGATTTAACACTATTGTACAATTGTTCGTCAACAAATTTCAAATCTTCTTCTTGAATAGTCTTTTCGGAGTCCTCAAGTAACCATTTGTAAAAAACTGGACTCAAATGTATGTCCAAAACACGAAAATCCTGAGCTGCTTTAGCCATAAATTTGCCCATAAATTTAAATTTTGATTTTTGTTTGTTTATTTGAGTGGTTAATTTGGATGATTGTTTGCCATTTGGATTCAAAAAAATTGGCATTGGATATAAACCTTGGGATGAAGAGTAATATTCATCACCAGAAGTTGTTTTTATCTTATCACCTCGCCACATTTCATGCTCACTTTTTTGCAATTCTTTACTAACTAGAGCATAAAATTCTAAAGTTGGACCGAGACCAGTACCAACTTCATTTTCGTATTGAATTTCCAATAAAGCAGCCTTTTGATTTCGAGCTGTATCTGTTGAAAATTCATTTAATATCAAATCAGCTTGTTTAATTAAATCACCACTACGATTAACTTGTCTCTTTTTCTTTTCTAATTTTGGTTTAAATCGATCCGCTTGACTCTGATTCGAATTTTGATTATTATTCGATAACAAATCCGAATTTAAATCGATTAATTTTTGCATAGCTCTGTCTCTATCAAGACTATTTTGATAGAAGAACATAAGTCTCGTTTCAAATGGAAACAAAAATGGACATTGATTCATGAGCTCAGGTAGCCATTTAGGCAAATGTCCAGTCATTATTATCAAAGGATCTTGTAATTGACGATTGGCTTTGGCAGTTAATTTTTGATTGCAAAAATCAATTGGATTCAATAGGAGATTATTCTCATTTTGATTAATGTACATTTTAAACCATGATCTATTCAATATATTCAATTGACTTAGACATTTAATTGATTCCAAAGACTTGTCCGTTTGAGATATGATTATTTTTTTATTGTTTAAAGCTTTGTAAAAAATAGTTTTGGTAATGTCTTGATTTAGATCTGAAGGTACTGATGGCTTTGATTCGGGTGTCTTTTCCTTGGATCCTGATTGAGTTTTATTTTTTTTAGAATCAGAATCATTTTGTTCATTATTATTGGCCAAACGATAATGAATTAAATGAACCTTAGACCAAATTGCATTATTTAACAAAGAATTCTCCAAGTCATTCTCATTTTCGAGACTAGTAAATTGTTTTATAGCTTGATAGATTGTCATATTCGACGGTAGGACTTGATCGTTTATTAAAAGCTCTAATTTTGGTAGTTGAGTTAGGCCTAAATTTAAACCAGTCGAGAAAAAACTTCTCGCTCCTCCACTTAAACTACTAAAACGTGATGAATTAGACGAGCCTAAAAGTACACTCATTGCACTTTCAATATCGTCTTCGTCGTCATCTTCTTCATCCTCGTCCTCATCCTCATCTAATAACTCTTCATCTTCAATATTGTCCTCAATAATATGCTCATCATCTTCTTCGTCAAAATTATGCTCTTCGGATTCTTCGTTGAAATCGTCTTCAATTTCAACGTCCTCAGTGTCCGAGTCCGATTCATCCTCATCTTTTTTAGACTTTTTTTGACTTTTATTTTTTTTATTTTTAGAAGTGGACGGTCCTTCAGTTTCGGACGTTGTTTTTGACTTGGTTTTAGGAGTGTCTGGTTTTTTGACTAAAGTCGAGGTTGACGGTAGAGACGAAGATATATTCGAACTAGTCGCCGAGGAGGCTTGGGGCTTATGAATTCCTCTCATAAGTAAATATTTTTCAATAGTACTCACCAATGCCAAAGGATCGACTTTAACATGTGTGCCTTTCCATTGACGTAGACTAGAATTTTGAGGTACTTGCGGGTGTCGTTGGAGCATACATTTAATTTGATGAGTTGTAAAAAATTTCATAGCATTTTTGCCAGAGCCAATCGAGTTCGGTATGTCGTGAACTCGAACGGCAAATTGCTCCAATTGATTGACACAATTTTGAAGTTTAGACACCAACAAAGCCATTTGTGAGTCCTCATTCAATTGAGTATTATTCGTAAAATAATAAGTTAACATTTTCGAATTGAATACATTTAAAAATTGCTTTGGTCTCAAGCAATTAAGCTCGTTATTTAAAATTATTTGCAAATCACTTAAATAACTAGATCTAAGTAAGTTAAGTTTAGTGTAATTTTTGAGGCGATTTTGATCGAAATTAAATTCAATACTAGGCTCTTGGACACTTAGAAAATTTTCCAATTTTTCTATCAAATTACTATGGATCATTTCGAATGAAGATATATCAGTTTTCTTTAAAATATTATTCAAATTTTTCAATGTTTCCAAATAATTATGATCGACTTCTTTAACATTTAAATCTTGACTTAATTTGACTAATTGATCCAAAATTGACGATTGCGACTTGCTTACTTTTAGACTCATAAAATTTTTTTTGAAATTTTTCGCTTGATCCAAAATCCATTTGCGTACAAACTCCTTATTTTGTTGAATCAAATCAGCTGATTCAATTTTTCGCTTTTCTCCTGTCTTGCCTTGTTTAGGCTTAGTTGTCGTAATTGGTTGATTTTTACTCGATCTCGTTTTTCTAGGCTCTTCTTTCTCACCAGTCTCAATTAATTTATCTATTTGATAAATGACACCTTCGCGATAGAAATAAATCGAAAATACATCGGGTAAATTTTGTATTAACAAATCGGCTATTTGTAAACCAGCAACAATAATTTTTGAATCTTGACTTGCCAACATGGATGCTATATGACTACTTATAGGCAAATCTCTAAGTAATTTACTCAATAAATTTTCTTCTGTGTTATTATTCGAATCGGATTTGTCGTTTAGAGGACAAGCAAAAAATATCATGCGTAATAAAGTCCTTAAACTTTTGTGTTTAATAGACGGTCCGGCCGAAGAGTTATAAACTTCGTATACAATTTGAAATAGAGAACTTATGAAACTAGATATTTTAGCTGGATTTTTAAGCATGTAATCCTTTCTTGAATCTTTTAATTCGACACTTTCTTCTACGTCTTTTTTTTCTTGTTCATTTTTGCCTAATACTTTTCGACTGACTGGTCTAGCAGTTCCTGTTTCTTCATTTATTTGCAACATTGAATTAAAATCAATGACATATGTTCTTCCCATTGTGTTTAAAATACACTCATCTTCCTCTTGAATGTAGGCAGCTTCAATTATTTTCGAATCAATGGATGTATATGGTCGCAAAATTTCATTCTCATCTTTCCAATGCCATATGACCGAGTCGTTTTGATGCGACATAGAAGCCTTGCGTAACGTTTCATCAATAGAAAAAATTCCATTTTGAGGTAGTTTAGGTAGAATTTCACCAATTATAGAAACTATTTCATAAAGTTCTTGTGGCGATCTGCTTGACAAAATTTCAAAATTTTTACCAGTTTTATTAACACCAATTAACAATTGTTTTAAGCATTGTTCAATTGAACTATCCAATAGAACAATTGCTAGATCAGTACAATTTGAACACATTAAATAAATAGTGTGTAAAATGGTGACAAACATTGAGGTGGATACTAAAGGCGGCTGGACAACTAGGAGTTGTATTAAATTTTGTAACACTGAATTTTGAGCTATTTCGTTCAAAATTTGTGCATCATGTTGAAAATTTTCAACCAATCTGGCAAATACAGTGCATACGGATTCAACTGATTTTTTATCTGTGTGTGTTAAGCGTTGCGATAAAATAGGCAAACTCGGTTTTATATTTACAAATTCTTCTTTGATCATATTCTGACAACAATTGGCTGTTATTTGCAAGGCATTTCGTTGAGCGGTTATTGAAAAAAAGTCGATAAAAGTCAAACAAGCATTGACACTACCATTAGCTGTTGCATTTAAAATTTGTTTGGAGTGTCTTCTTGATAAAATTTCCAATGCTGTTAGACTTTGTTCAGCCACGTCCATGCATTGTATGACTTGGAGTTTTTCTAAAAAAGTACCTATACCTTCAGCAATTATACTTGTTGACCTTGGTAGTGATTCCATCATGTATGTTAGGGTCCTACAAGCGTGATTCATAAGATCAAAATTTTCCGATTCTGTTCCCATACATTGTAATAATAATGGAACGGCTTGTTTAATTGGAAAACCTACTAGAGTATCTTCATTACCCATTACTAATAATTGACTTAGTTCAGTAAGTGCAGTTAATTTAACAGTCTCGTCTGGACTTTGTAATGATGTAATTAATTGCTGGAATCGACCAGATATTCCTGAAGACATTGTTCGGTGTATAAACTGTTGAACTTTAGAGCCAAAGGCGTTGACTATGTGAGATGGTAGACCACGCGATTGTAATAAGTCAGTTAAACGTGAGAATTCATTTGTGTTGTCAGTGTCGGAAGACTCGGATTCAATGAGACTAAGCGGATTTTTAGGCTGGGCTGTCGAGTTGTTCGTAGTCGACGATGATGAACTCTCAGGCTTTTGTTCGTTCTGTTGACTCATTTTATTCTTTGGTTTAAATTTGGAAAAAAATGAGCTTGAATCAAAAAGTGTTTGATTTGTTGTCGTAGCAGAAGTGGTCGGAGCAGCTGTTGCTGTAGCCGTAGAAGTAGTGGCTGTTGATCGACGGGTTAAAGTGGATGATTTAGTAGCACACGACCCCGTTTCTGTAGTTTTAAACAAAAATTATTAATTCATGTTAAATTTAAATTAAAAAAAAAAAACAATAACAAAAATGTTTAAATGTTGGGTGATAATGATTAGGCGATCAGGAATTTTATTGATTTTTTTTTTATCGCGTAATATAAAGTAAATTCTTTTGCAATATTATTTATATATTTTTTTATTTTTTTTTGGCTATGTTAAATAATAATAAATTATTTCAACTAAAAAAAAAAACAAAAATAGAGTTGCTTTTTTTTAATTTTGAATTTTTTTTATTTTTTTTCTTGCAACCAAACAGAAACGCAATTTATTTTAATAATTTTTTATAAGATTAGCATAAAATATTGGTTTCTTTAGCTTAAGTTGAAATATTATGGAACTTTTTGTTCTCTAGGTACAAAAATAAATTTAAAATGTTTTAGTTGAAATTTAAAAAAAGAAAAAAAAAAACAAGTCTATCTTAATTGCGCTGCTAGTTAATAATTTGAATTTTTTCTCGTAGTTGTTCACATTTCAAAATTAATTTCAAGATATTAAAGTTATTTAAGTTAAGTGTCTTAAATTATCTTCTCCTTGTTTTTTTTTATTTAACCAAAAATTGGCGTTAAATAGAAAAAAATGCTAAATTAAATGAAATTTAAGCTTAATACATAATTTTCTTATCTCGAATAATTTTGCGAATTTTTGTGACAAGATAAAATTAATCGATTAATATTTTTAATCAATTTTTTTTTGAATCCCATTCTTAAAGTGTTTTAAAAAGTAAGCGATTTTCCACCTACAAAAGTTTTAGGGGATATAAAAATTAGAATTCAGAACCTAAACTGGACCAATTTTTAAAGTTAATTTTTTTCACATAATTAAGTAGAAATTGTCGAAATAATGATCCTTAAACCAAATTTTGAATATGGTGAAAAACCACTTGTTCGAGTCATTGGACTGGAATTTTGAATTGATAAATAAAGTTCTATCTTGGCACCGCATTAAAAAACGAAAATTAAAAATTAAATTAGAGGCAAAATATCTGAGTTTTTGAATAATAGTGCCGGGATAAAATTTGAGTTAGACAAAAAATTTTTTAGTGCAGGGTCACGATAAAATTTTCGGTTTTTGAACCGGCGTTTTCGCAGGTTTTTTCGTGTTTTAACGCTGAATTTAAATATGAAAAAACATATTTTAGTGCACACATCATAAGAAGGACGATTAACATGTGGTAGATGGTCGCTTATGCATGCACCTAAACCCAGGATTTAAAGAATATCCCACGCACTATCTCGCAAGGGTTTACGGTATAAAATTCAATTAAAACTAATACGCATTTTATTTTGTCCTCGACTCTTCTTCCTTCCTTCTATCCTGTAGAAAACAAATGTTGCTAACTAATCAATTTTTTTAAACTTATTTTCATAAATGAAAGGAAAAGTCTAGGAAGAGTAAAGGAAACAATGTAATAGTTAGTTTTATTTTTTATTCAGCTAATTTTTTAAAATCAGCTGATTTTTAAAATTTGAATTTTAATTTCCAAGTGAACAAACTATTGAACTAAAAATATTAATTTAAAATGATTAGAAATCACTTTATGGGTGTTTTTCTTAATGATTTCTAATAATTTTAAAAATCCTGTGTTTTTTTTTAATTAAACTTTAAAATATATTGAAAAAATCTTAAAAAATTAAAAGAAAAAAACGACTTAAATAACCTTAAAAGAATTAAAATTTGAACTTAATTAAATTTTTTTAAAAAAATGTATCTACTTAGAACAGTCTTATTAAACTACTTAGAAGTTTACAAGAGAAGAGGGTAGATTCATACTGTAACGAGCTAGTTAGCATCGAAATACGATATTTAATCACATATTTCAATGACTCTATTAACTCGAGAAATTTCAATTTTTTTTGTTTGAAAATTTTTTTTCAACCCGACCAGGTATCGAACCTCCGGCCTCTTGATCAAAATTATTTTTTTTACAACGCACATAACCACTCGACTAGTTTAACACACTTACTATATTCATCAAAAATACTAGTTTTATTTTTGAAATAAAATTTTTAATTTTTGTTTTTGTAGTCATTTTAGATTAGAATTTTTTACTAAACTGAACATTGAAATATATTAGTAAAAATGCAACTCCATCTAGACTTAATAATTTTACGAGTTGATGAAAAAAAAAATAAAATTAAAAAAAAAATATACTCATTTGCTTTTTTTCTTTTAATTTTAAACTCGTTTTTTAAACATTTTTGAAATTAAAAAAAAAATTGAAAAAATAAATGCTAACCTTTTGTTGATGATTTAGTCGTTGGTGCAACTGATGACTCGTTGCTCGATGTAGCCGATGAAAATGAAAATGATTTTTGATTTAGTTTTTTAACTTGAAAAAAAAAATTATTTTTTTAAAAAAATTTAAAAAAAAATTTGATAATTTTTTTTACGTTTTGACTCAGGTTCTTTGGATATTGGTGTATTTGATAGTTTTATTTTTTTAACCTGTATAGATGGCTCGGTTAATTTAGATGTTGATTTATTTGAAGAACTACTAGGTCGTCTTAAACGACTTTTATAACTTTCTGTTTCGATTTCTTCTGAATCGTTCAATTGATTCGAATTATTTGATGTTCGACTCGATCGTCTAGACCGAACGTTTACTGAAGATCGTCTTTTAGACTTTTTAGAATTTGTTTTTTCTTCAGTCTCAGGTTCTTCGATGTCTATTTCAATAGGTTCTTCAACCTTATTTTCGTCTTCCTCCTCCTCTTCTATTAAATCAACAAATTCTTCTTCTTCCTCTTCACTTGATTCAATTTCTTCAGCTGGCGTTTGCTTGGAATTTTTCGATAATTTCGAATCTATTTTTGATGTTAAACTCGATATAGCTTCTAATGCTTTAGATTTAGCACTTCGTTTTGAATTCAGTGTTTCACTTGATTGATTCAATTGTTTTTCGAGTTTTTTACGAAGTTTTTTGCTATCTTTTTTTTGGGATTTTTTACTTTTTTGACGCAAGGTTTTGTGTAAATTGGTCTCTTCACTAGATGTTACTTCGTCTGAAGACTTAGAAGTCGTTGCTGTTGTATTTACAATTAAACTCTTTGGGGAGTCTTTAAGAATAAGAGAAAAAAAAAATTAAGTTAAATTTAGAAAAGCAAAATTTTTGTAATAAATATTTTTTTTCAAATTACGCATTTTATTCATTTAGAAAGAAAGAATCATATGATTTCATAACAAAGAGTAGATTTTCAAGGTTTTTTTTTAAAGCAAGAATCTTAAAATAGGTAATTTTTATTTTAAATAAATGAAAAAAAAAATAATTTTTTCCTTTTTTATGAATTTTAATTTAAAACGAAGAAATAATTTCAAGTTTTATAAAAAAAAAATTTCTAATTTTTTTTCCTTTTTTTTCCTATGGTGTTTAGCAGCGTTTAATATATAGCTTTTTTAAATTTGCTTATGTAATTTTTAAAAACTTTTTCTATTTTCAAAGTTGCAATTATTTTGCAATTTTTTGTTTTGTTTCTCATTTCGAAAATTTTGTAGATTAATTTTTTTTTTGAAATTAAAATTTTTTGTAAATATTTCAGTGAAAAGCTTGAACTTGGTCGGCCCTGACATTTGTCTCTTCAAGTCTCGTTGTTCTCCTTTAGCTTTTTTTTTTACCAATTTTCTTTTGCATGAATGCAAATTACAAGTAATTTCACAAATAATTTCAAAATTATCTTTTCTTTTTAAATTTTTTTCTTTAAAATTATTGTCTTATGCAAATTAATTTTTATTGAATTTTTCAACAAAAAAAATAAATAATAGAGAGGTCTTTAAAAAGTGACTTTGTTGTTTTTTCTAGGATTATGAACCTTGAATGCAATTATTTTTTTTTCCTAATATTTGAATTTAACCAATATTTGAGTTATTTTAGTATAACCTATTACCTATCTCAAAATAACATTTTAATATGCTTTTTGAACGTCTTATGAGAAAAAAAATAACGCAAAAGTGCGTAATTTCTTCAAAAAATTTGAATAGAAAAGTACTAATTTTAAAAGAAATTAAGTAAAATTTTGACATTCTTTTTAGATATGAAAGATTTCAAAAGGTATATGAACAACAATTTTATCAGAATTTTACAAACAAAAAAAAACAAGTTTTTTACAAATTTAGGTAAAAATTTAAAAGCCGCTTAACAGTAAATTTCTGAAATAAGTTGACATGTTTGTTTTTAACAAATCTTAAGACTCTCAAACATCTCAAGAGCAATTTAGAAATAAAAAAAAATTCTAACTTAACAGCAAACTAAATTATTTTTTGATTAAGCAAATCGTCTTAGACATACATGTCAACTTATTTCATAAATTTACTCTATCATATATCCATTTTTATTGAAATTTTAATGAAAATTAAAAAAATCGGTAAATCTAGTAAAAATGATGACCTTTCATGATGTCTAAATTTTATTTCTATCTATTTCATCATCAAATTAACTTGAACAATAGCTCCAAATTTTCAATTAAATCTCAAATTTCAACCTTGTTTTTTTTTTAAATGTAAAAATTCTGAAATTCGAAATAAGACACGATACTTTAACCGAATCAACGTTGTATCTTTATGGGATGTTTTCTTAAAAAGAGAGAATTTATCCGGAAATGAAAAAAAATCAAAATTTGAAATAAGAGCTAAAATAGATGTTAAAAAATTTTCAAAATATTGTTTAAATATAAATGTTATCTTTCAAAGAAAACATACCATAAAGATACAACGTTGATTTTTACAAAATTGAGTTCGAAACAGGAATGAAAAAAAAAAATCGGTTTTCTGTTTCGGATCAGTATACCTACTGAACCGACACTCAGTACTGGTATACCGAATTTTTTTCGGAATGAACCGAACAAAATACCGAAAATCGGAATTTTTTTTCGATACAAATCAAACCAAATACCAAATCTTTTAAAATTATGTATAATAAATAGTTCGCAAATACCGTTTCGTAGCGTACCATACTTGCGTTTATACTGAAATTATAAAATACAGCTTTTTTAATACACCCTTTAAAAAAAAATTTTTTTCAATGACCTTCTAAAACTATTTTCCTTGAGAAATAGTAAATTTTTTGGTCAGGTTCCCCAAACGAGAAACAACAGTTAACCAAAAATTTTAAATTCATTCTAGTAAAAAAAAATTAGAAATATTGCTTTTCTCGCGAATTAACGGCCTACGCGTACCTGTACCGTCCCAAAAAATTGCATTTTGATGATATATCAATTCTCTACAAACTTACTTTAATTTTTGTGAAATTAAAAGCTATTTTTGAGAAAAAAACTAAACATTTCCATTAATTTTCCAAAAATAATTTACAATGAATTTTTAAAATTTTTCATAATTACGGGAAGTGTACAGGATTCGAAAACACCAGAAATAAAAATAGGGGTTTAAAGTTTGGGCACCTTAATTTTTTTTGGAAAGTTGGATTTTCGAAATACTAAAAAACAATTTAGGAAATTTTTCATTTCAGTTAAAACGCAAGTATGTTACACTTCGCAACGGTACGGCTACGACATTAAATTGAGTGCAGTATCCACAATTAGAAAGACCACAATAATTTTCACATTTTTAAAAACGTTTTTACCGTATCTAGCTTAAAGCTTTATCAAAATCGGAACGTTTTGCGAAATATTTATTATACATAATTTTAAAAGATTTGGTATTTGGTTTGATTTGTATCGAAAAAAAATTCCGATTTTCGGTATTTTGTTCGGTTCATTCCGAAAAAAATTCGGTATACCAGTACTGAGTGTCGGTTCAGTAGGTATACTGATCCGAAACCGACCAATTTTTCGTTCCAAATCCCTGGTTCGAAGTAACCAAAAGAAGTAAAAGATCTTTAATCTTTTTTATCCTTGAATAATCATATATTTCGTTAGTCAATCAACAATCAAACTTTTGAAAAGTTAAAAATCTTTGTTCGAATTAACTGAGTTAGATTTAACGAGCTCTTGTTTCAAGGAAAAGTTTAATCGAGTGGACTGAAATTTCCGTTGGAGCACAACAAATTCTGACTAACACTTTTTTTAAATCCCCAAATTTTATCAAAGCAAGATTTTTAAAAGTTAAAATACTACCCATAAACAAACGAAAAAAACCGTCATTTTTCCTGTTTAAAATTCGTCAGTGTTTCTATGGTTATTTATTCTTATTTTATGGTAATTCCTAGTCATATGAAAAATTAAAAGGATCAGATTAAATATTTGTTTGACTTTTTCATTATTCAGCTCTGTTAGCTTTAATTTATATTTCAATCAATGAATAAACTTAATATAACTTACTTAGAGCTCGATTTCAAGCAACATGAAGCTATTGGACAAGCAAAATTTTAAAACTCCTTTTCTGTTTTTTTTTTAAGACGCGTATCATAAACTCTCGTTCATAATTACGTGTAATAAATACCGAATATACCTCTAAAGGAATCATAACCGAAATTTTGGTTATTATTACATGTAATTATGAACGAGAGTTCACAGTAGATCTTTACAAAAATGTATATTTTAGCCTTAAGCATTACATTATCGCCCTAATATTCCTAATCAACATCAATTTTTAGTGTTACTTTAAAGAAAAGCATCGTACCTTTTTGAGATGTTGACTCACTAGACTTCCCTTTTTTTCTTTGTTTGGGAGAATTAGATGATGATGGTGTAGTTGGTTCTGTTGTCAATAGTTTCTCTTTTGAAAGTCTTTAATAAAAAAAAATTTATAATTTGGTAATTATTTTTTTTCTAATTTTGAGAATTGACTTTAGTTGATTACTTTGATTTAGAAGATGACAAAATAGATGATGAGCCTGTCGTTAGATCTTTTCTATAACTTGAACTACTACTTTTTTCGGCCATTTGAAACAAAAAATTTTGAAGCAAAAAAATGTAAAAACTTTATTTTTTTTTATACGCAATTATTAATTAACATTCAAAATAACTAGACTTGAAAAAAAAAAAATAAACACTAATAAATATCTTTAGTTTGATCTATTGGAAACATTAAAATTGGATCTAAGGATATTTAGGGACTCTTTTAAAAAAAAACAAGAAAAGGACACAAATTTCAACACAAAAAAAATAAAAAATTTGATTTTTTTTCTTATTATTTTATGTATATATATTTTTTTTCAAGTTGCTCAAAATGAAAATGAATAAATAAAATAAAAAAAACCCAAATATATAATAAAGTTTTTTTTTTTAATATTTTGGGCAAAATTGTGCGATGTTCTGCTGCTGTTGTTGAAATCAGTCAATAAGTCTTAATATATGAGTGTGTGTAAATTTTTGTGCTTTTTTTTTTTTATTTTTGAATTTTGTAAAAAATAATAATAACATGAGCAAGAAGCAAATTATTTAGTGCGCTAGCTATAAAAAAAATGGTTTTTGAAATAAGAAAAAACAAAAATTTGAAATTTGAATTCAAATATTATTATAATTAACTCGCATTTGTTAAACTGTTAAGTTATTTTAGAAATTTATTTTTATATTGTGAAGATTAAGAAAGATATAAACGATAGATGTATATAGATGTTTGAGTTGGTCTGGAAATAAGGCAAATTAAATTAAGGAGGAGGTAAACTCTTTTTTAAACATATTTTAGTTTCACCTGATCTATTCGGAGATATAAATCATATGATTTTCAAATGAATTTTTAATATGGCTCTTTTTATATATTTGAATGAACAAACTTAACTTAATGCTTGTTTTCAATACATTTGTTGAATTAAGTGTCTTCATTAAGTCAATATTTCGTGGATTTCTTTATTCCAAATGTTCTTTAAATAAAAAATTTTAGTAAACATAAGACTGAATTTAGAGTTGAGTTGAAGTCAACTTCGAAATGAAAGTAAAAGTTGTACTAAAATACTTTTAATTCTTTTATAAAAATAATTTTAAAGCTTATTGTTAAAACCAGTAAATGAGTAGTATAATTTCTTGATTTAGCAACCAAATATTTGCTACGGGCAAACATGACCACAAGAATTTGACTAACCATGGAGTTCTAACCACAGGGAACTCTGAGAAAGTATTATTTTTTCAAATAGATATTTAACAATAATAAAAAAAGATTAATTAGATGCAAAAAATAATATACATATAATATGCTGAATAATTTTGGTTGATACTTTCAGTCAATTCAAAAGTTGATACGATTATAGCTTTTATAAATCTTTGAAAACAAACAAAAGATTTCAAACCTAGAAAAAAGCATTTATTTAAACATTCACATTTAAGAGCCTATAACTTTCTTCTAATTATGAGCCTTTTAACCGTGATTGAGAAAGTATCCATAATTGGAAAGCAAGAAAAGCTCCGAATTAATAGGAGAACTCCACAAGTTCCTCCTCAGTCGATCAGTTTTTAGATATTTTATAGAGAATCTCAAGATATGGATTAATTTTGTATATTTTTTTTCCGGTGATAGCTCAATGGTTCGAGTCGTTGGATGGGGGACCTGGGATTTTGAATTAATTAGCGACCCTAGTTGATTCAAGGGCCCAGGTTCAAGTCCCCATAAAAAAAAAATATATACAGTGAATCCTCGGTTATATCCCACACCACTTACATCCCATTTTGGATCCCATAATTTAGATATAACCCAATTTTTTCGCCTCCTTATTTCATCTAAATAACATAAATATGTTTCAATTATAACCCCAAAAAAAATGAAAAAAAAAATGATAGCGTCTATAAGCCGAAAGGTCGATAATTTCTAATGTAACAAAGAAATTAATTATTGAAGAAAAAACTAATAAAAAAAGTGATTTCGAATTGACTTCTCAGTTAATCGTTGACCAGTAAAATTAGTAGAAGAAAATTTTTATTTGAATTTAGACGGTGACGAGTGACGAGCCTAGGTAAAAAAAAAAGATTACAGAATGGTTTTTATTATAAGACTTTTAAAAAGTTAAATTTTATAATCCGAAATCAATTTTAAATTTTTTTTATAAAAATGTTTTTTTCCATAATGTTAAATTAAGTAAAAATACATTTTGTAAAAAAATTATGTTGTTTTTTATGATATTTAGATCTATCCCATTTTACTTATATCCCCAAATATGACCTGGACAAAAGGGGGGATATAACCGAGGAATGACTGTATATTTTTTTTCTGTTTTAAATAAGCTAAGAACCTCGTTTGTAAAACATACGACTCAACTCATCAAACTGACAAATTATAATTTAAGGAATGAGAAATATTTGCATTTGCCAGTTGTTAATAACTCTCATGGTGAAAAAACTTTTGAATTTTTCTTTGGTTAAATCTTAAAAAACAATCTCAATTTATGATAAAAGAGCCCAACCACGACTCAAATCAATTAGAAACTTTATAATTAAAGTATAGTTAACACTGTTAACTATACTTTAATTATAAAGTTCATTACTGTTAACTTAACAGTAATGAATTTTTAGACAATTTTTTAAGGAATTTTCAAAAATTTTGTGTAAAAATTCTTGTATATACAAATTTTAAAAATTTTAAAAATTAAAGTTAAACTCATAAAAAAGAAAAAAAAAATTAGAAATTAATTTTTACAATTATTTTTTGAATTTTTTTAAATTTTATTTTAAATTTAATCCCTTTGTTTCTTAATTTAGTGCAAGAGTTTTTTGCATACTGGACACTTGCCTGTTGAATTTTGTAATTAAATGAAGTTCATTTGGTTAGTCTTTCAAAGAGTGTTCATTCTTGGAAATAGTGAATGGACAGTATAGAGCAATGCATAAAAGAACAATTTTTAAAGTTAAAAATTATGATTTCTGTATTTTTTTAAATATTGTTTTTAAATATTTTAATATAATTTTCAAATCAAGCGAGCTATTAAAAAATTTATTGGGTCAAAAAATTTACCAAATATTTTTTCGAATAAAAAATTTAGGACTATCCAACTTTACGACTAGATCCAAATTTTGTCAATCAAGTAATTGGAAAGAATATAAAATTTAATTTACGAGACATTGAACATGTTCTAATAAAAAAAAATAATTTTAAAAACCTAAATTAATCTATTTTATTAAATAAATGAAAATAAAAAAGTAAATATTTCAAATTTCATTAATTTTTAGTAATTCTCCCAATTCAATTTCAATTAAATACATGTCATTTAAATTAACTAGTTTCAAATAAAGTTCCGATTTAAAATCTTTAATACGCTCTAGAATTTTACTCTTATTTTTGTGTATATTTTCAGCCATATTTTTCAGTTCTTTTTTGTCATAATGGGCCTCAGATAACTTTGTTTTAACCAATCTTCTTAGAATAAGATCACATTCATGTATCAAATTTTGACATGATTTTTGTCCATTGATAAGATTTAGTTCTTTATTTTTCTCTTCTAAAACTTTCTCGCATCTAAACTCTGAAAAGTTAAGATGATTTTCTAACAAAATTGTAATCAAATTTTCAAAGTGTAATCCAAAAAATTCTATATTTTCATCGACTAAATCAACTTTTGAAAATTTTGACTCCCAATCTATTCGGTTAGGATATTCGAATTTTGAAAAAATATTTTGAATTATTGAATTTTCTAATTTAGCATTTGGTTCTCTTGTTTGATTTCTCTCCAATACAAATTCAAGATTACTAGTCTTAAAACACAAGCTAAAAAAGGAAGAAAACTCTTGACTTAAAGCTGACTTAAAATACAAATGTCTCATACTTTCATAATAAAAAATATCATCAAGTATAATAGTAAAATAAATTTCATTTTGATTTTTTAAATTTAATAACCCCAATTTTTTTATTTGATTCTCAAGTGAATTAATAAAATTTTTTTGTATCGAAACCCTAATATTTTCTTGAATATTAAGACTTGAATTATCAAAATAATTACACAATTTTGACAAACTTGATGAATTCAAATGATTCTGGTACAAAAATTTCCCTAAGTTAATAACTAATGATTGTAAAAATATTCGGCTCGATTTCCATTCACTTTCATTTTGATTTATTAATTCATATTCAATTTGTTTATCAACTATTTCGTCATAAGCTATAAGAATAGATATTATTGAAGTCTTGTTGTTTAATTGAGCATCAAAGTTATCTGTGATAAATTGATCTAATTTTTTACAAAAAGTACTCTTGCCTACTCCAGGACACCCACTTACAAGCAAATAAATTATTTTTACTTTTGAATTATTCATAAATTAGTTTTTTTTTAATTTTCTAAATTTTTCAAAAAAAATTAAGAAATAAACCTTTTTTTTCGCTAAACATTACAATCATGTAAATTAGAATTAAAGAATCAAAAATCTTGGATTTTCATTTTGTAGAGCATGATCAATCAAATTTTCGGTACGACCAAATAATAAATAATTAGAGATCATGAAATGGGTCCAAGAACGTCAGAAAGTATAAAATAAGTTTTCAAAAAAAATCAAAAATTAATTTTAAATTAGGTCGAAAATTTCTTTTCTTTTTTAAAAGAGAAACATTAAATGACCTAAAAATTTAAATTTTCCGTTTAGATTTTTGGCTTGAAATAATTAAATTAGAAAAAAAGCGTTATCAAGACGTTAAAAAAATCCAACAGTAACTGAAACAAATTAATTTCGTATGTTTGCGTTAACTAACATTTAGGTGGCTAGTTTTTACTTAACTAAAAAAAATTCGAATCGACTAATTTTGCTGAAAATTGTGTTTCGAATTTCTCAAAGTACCTCTCATAAGTTAACGAAAACATAAGCAATGTTTAAACAGAGCATACACAAAACCGACACAGAACAGAAACAAAATCGACACAAAACCATTTTAAATGTTTCTGTTTCGGTTAGGTTTTGTTTCTGCTTTGGTTTTGTTCTGTATAAACAGTGTTTAAATAGGTCGTTAACTTTTTTTTGGATTGTACTGTAAAATTTGAGTAAATACGGCAATAATAAAGTTTATGGTTGAGTTCGTGAAGGCTTCGGGAGACGTAATTTTTATGACTCAAAAAAAGAATACACGAAATTTAATTATTATACTCACTTCTCCCGAATTAATTTCGTACCCAGACCCGTACTAAATTCATTTTTGCTGGAGTACGGGTACAGGTACGGGATTAGTGCATAAAATCGACTCTAGACTGTATTGTTTGTAGTCTAAATATAAGTAAATTTATAACTACCGCGAGTTATAACGGTTCTTCTTTTTACAAAAAGCTACTCTTACCTATTTCTTTTTTGGTGCTAACCAAAATGATTAAAAAATTTGAAATTTATAAACTAACAAAATTTTATTGCAAAAAAAAAATTAAATCAAATTTGGAACAAACTTTTTTATTTACAAAGCTTTAAATATATTTAAAAGTTTTCATCTTTGATTTTTTATTATAAGATGGTATAACTTGAATATTTAATTAGACTGGCTTTTTAAAATGTGCATTGACTTATTTTATTATTTGATTGTTAAGGTCTCTTTGGCTAATTAAATCTCTTAAGTGATTATAAAATTTATATCGAGGTTGTTTATAATTAATTCTTACCAATGGATTAGAGCAAGTATTCTGTGCTAGGCTTAAACATCTTGGAATTAAAGGTGAGTCATCTTTTTTATCAAGCTGTAATTTCAGACTATTTAAATCATTTTGATCAAGTGATATCCTCGAATTGCTGATAATTTTTGAACTCGAAAGATTATTATGTGATTTAAGATGGCTGATAGTTGAATGTTGACCAACAGAACTTTCTTGAAAATTATCTTGACTCTTGTCCGATCTATTTTGATCAAATATTTCATTCATCGAATTCAGAATCTTATTGTGCTTGTTTAGTTGTGTATTTCTTATGCTTACGTCAGGTTCAGAATTCTTAAAAAAAAATTATTATGAAAAATTAAAATTTTCGAAATTGTACATATCACTGGATGAAATAAAAATAATTTCAAAATTTCTTTTGCTTTATTTAATAATTTAATCCTAAGGCCTAAAATCACAAAAAATTAAAATTGGTCCGAGGTCAAGGTCACACTAGTTCGGCAGCCTCAAATTTGAAATAAGCTCATCGAGACGAATCTAATGATATGCTTACTTTGTTTCCAGCATGCTTAGTTCCGTATAATGGGATTATGTATCATATTCATACTTCAAAAATCATATTTGTTTTTTCATGGTATTTACGGTTTTTGAGAAAAAAATAGACTAAAAATGAATGCGTACAATGGAGTCCTATTATCTAGAAAATTTAACAATGTTTTTTAAGGAATTTTTAACAAATCTTTCTCAAAAAAGAAATTTTTAGCAAGAAAAATTAATGTTTAAAGTACTTTGGTCAAAATAATTAATTAAAAAAAATTTAACTAAAACTAAGTTATAAAATTAGTTTTATTCAAGATTTTCATTTCAGTATTTTTTAGGAAAATTGGGTTAAATATTTTTTTTTATTAATTACTCTTGCTAAAAATTTCTTTTTTGAGAAAGATTTGTTAAAAATTCCTTAAAAAACATTGTTAAATTTTCTAGATAATAGGACTCCATTGTACGCATTCATTTTTAGTCTATTTTTTTCTCAAAAACCGGTCGAGATCTTTCAGAATATCTGGTTTTTTTATGTGGGTGTCTAGGTGAAAATAAGGGGGTGTTGTGGGGGGTGTCTTTATTGAATTTTACAAAATATTAAAAAACTACATGAAAAAGGCTTTCAAGGTACGAAACAAATATATCGTTTTGTAGATCTAGACCTCCTCTACCTTATATAATAGTTAGTTTTTGAAAAAATAATTAAGATCAATGAAAAACACCCAGGTGTTATGATTTTTAGTGTATTTTAATTCTTCGAACTAAAATCGAATTTTATGAAAACAACTGGTCGTGTTAATGTCCAAATTCAATATAGTAAAAAAAAGAGTTAATTTTGGTTGCTATTAAGGATACTTAAGTTGTGCTTTTCAAAAAGCTGGAAAATATTAGAAAAAATATCGTATTAAACTTAACAGAGATTTTCCCAACTCTAATTCAAGGAAATAAACTGGTCACTGAGTTTATCAAATTAAAATTTAGTTCTTAACTAAAGATTAACCACTAATCAAAGCATTAGGCTTTGTTTTTTTAAATTTTATTTTATAAGGGTTCTTTGGCTAGTCTAATTGAAACTTTGAAAAAAAAAATGTTTTGTTAGAAAAAAGTTTACATATCCTGTCTAGTGTTAATAAACTTTTTTAAGTTTTTGAATACTCTATAAAAGTATTTTTTTGATCAATTACTTATTTAAAAATAATAGATTTCATCCGATTTTATTCCTTTCTGAATTTTTTAATTATTTTAATGTTGGATAATGTAAGTTTTGTTGAGGTTAGTTAAATCATTAATAAAATTATTTACCTCGCTAACTATGATATTCTCTTCCATTCTATCAATCTCTTCGTCTTCTTTACGAAATTGTTCCAATAATTTCGGAGGTATATTATCAAAGCTATACTAAATTTAAAAAATTATATTTATTGAAACACTATATAATTTTATTTTTATTGAGTTAATTTGTAGAATTGATGAAAAAAAAATTCTTTTTTAAAATTTTTACATTTTGACATGATTTTAGAAATCACCAAATAAACTCGAAATAAAATTAAGGAGAAATTAGTAAGTATCGAAATAATTCAAATCTTACATTATAAATTTTAACAAAACGTGGAATTTTACAATCTTCATAGTATTTTTTAAAGCTACAAGCTAGCAACATTTTCTGTTCCTCTTCTGAAGGTAGATTCAAAATGTTTTCAATGTCCCGAGGATCAGGATAACAAGCTCCAAAATCTTCAAGAAGGCTATTGTTGTCATCTTGTTCAGATTCAAAATCTTCTTGATATAAATCTTTATTCATTTTTAGTTATAAAATTAATTTAAAGTTAAAATAAGAGAAGAAATTAAGCACTATTTTTAAAAAAATTATTTAACAAAATTTAGTTTAAATTCTAAAAAAAAAAACTTAAAACTTTCTTAACATATTTGATAGATACAATCCTTGTCTCTACTTAAAAAAATCAACTAGGACTAAAATATTATCACTCGCAATCTGAAAAATGTATTTTCAATATTTTAATAATAGAAGTGGGGCATTATAAAGTTTAGGATATGAAAAACGTCCACTTATTTTTCGACCTCAAAATCGTAATCTACACTTATGAAAATCTAGGAGAGCCAAATTTTTAGGGGGTAAATTTTTTTTGACTCCAAGGATTCAAAGTTTCTGAAATCCGATAAATTATGGTTATCCCTAAAATCCGGACACGGACACACGGACACGGACAGCCGGACACGGAATTTTACCTATCTAAAATCCGGACCCGGACTGAATTTTTTTGAAATACTAAAATCCGGACACGGAATAACTATATCTAAAATACGGACACGGACTGATTTTTTTTAAACACTTAAGTACGGAATTTAAAAAATATAAATAAAAAAAAATTCATGGTATTGTTAAAAATTAGAGTTTGCAATCAATTCAAAAATAATTTTTTAGTTCCGCTCTCTTCGTTTAAATAAAACTCCGTTTTTATAATTTAATATTAAAAATTTTTTGTAAAATTCCGTGTCCGGCTGTCCGTGTCCGGATTTTAGGGACAGCCATAAATTATAGTGTTTGATTTATAAGTTATAAATCAAAAATTGAAAAATTAAAACCTAAAATTTCTAGTTTCAGAAAATATATTGTTCAATTTGGACTATAGGGGTTCCCTTTGACTAAATAAAAAAATACGCTTTCTTATAGCTTTTTTCTTTTAAACATTTTTTCGCTTTGAAATTTTTTTTGACAAAATAACTTAATTTTTTGGTAGAGACTTTTATGCTCTTGTGTGAAAATTTGTAATTCTAAAATATTTTATACAAATATTGTTGATTTTGCTTTTGAATAATACATGCTTTTCAAAATTTCAGACACTTTGAACCCCTATAGAAAAAAAAAAATTTGCTGCCCTAAAAATTTGGCTCTCCTAGATTTTCATAAGTGTAATTTACGATTTTGAGGTCGAAAAATTTATCAATTATTCTATTTTTGTAAGGTTTCCGAATTATCAAAATTTAGTATGTCACATACTTTATGCATATATTTGTAATCGCGCATATTTAAGGTCCTAAATTTTCCAGAGAGAAAGTGATGGACCTCGTATACAAATCTTTTAACATGACAAAGAATTCTTCCAATCGTCCCATCTTATAAAAAAAAGAAATTTTCATTAATGTTTATTAATTATTAAGTATTGAACAATTAAAGCGCTTTTTTTTAATCTTGATTCATTCAATTCTCATTCAAATAAATTCTTTCAAGTTTTTTTTTGTTAATTACCGAAAAAATAGTGTCGTATTAAACGAATTTTTTTTGTTGTAATATTTTTTTAGGACAATCATCGTTTGATTTTTAACTTCTGATTAATAAAAAAAATAAATGCAAATCCTATGTTGATTATTTGAACCGCATTTTTAAGTAAAATTAAAAAAATTAATCAGAAAAACAGGTTTCCTATAAGTTTCGACTTAGTCGATTTTAATCGACTTTTAAGAAAAGCTATTCGACTAGAATCGACTCTCAAGATTTTCAAGTCGACTAGTCGTAAAAAAAGTCGACTTTTTCCGAGTCGACTCACAACACTAGTTAATATTGATTGTCGCTATAGTGAGATACTACGGTCCTTTTTTGAAATTGTTTTTGTCTATATAAAAAAACCTTATTGTCAGGAAAATATCTGTTTCTAAAAATTATTAGGTTAAAATTTCAAATATTTCAAATATACAAAAATTTTAGAAAACATTAGAGAATACCGTTTTTACATAAAGGGAATTAAATATTTTATAAATCATTCAAAGATCAGATTGATTTGTTATTTTTTGGTGCTATGCTGTGTCTGCTTTTTTTTTAAAGCTTTATTTAAGACCTTTTATTTAAGAAGAAAATAAAATTAGAAATATACAATGATTTTAATAATTTTATATTTTTTATTTACAAAATCTTGGAGCATATCTGTATTTGATTATTGTAAAATATCAAATGATGTCTACTATTTAACAATATCGAATATTTTAGTCATAGACGATGTGCAAAAAATATCACATGTAACCAAAGATTCTATTTGTCTAAATAACGCGACTAATGGTTTAATATTTAATTTCCGAAATAAAAAAAATAAACTTTGGGACTTAAGTATGAATTTAGATCACTTGAATGAAATTAATTGGCACATTAAAAAATCAAAAATTATTCAAGTTATTTTTAAGAACACTATTGGATTTGCTTTAGAAAATAACTCTCTTTCAATTAAACAAAAAAATTACATCTTATCAGCTTCATTTGTTGAACCAAATCTAGCATTCTATCAAAATGAATTGTATATAAAAACTTGTAATGACATTACGAATTTGGCTTCTCTTCTTAATACAGTAAATTTTTATTTATTAGAATTAAGTCGGGTAGTTTTAAAACGACCTATTTGTCCATTAATTTTTTTAAATTCTAGTATTAGGCTACTTTTTATTTGGCCAGTCTATGACACATTTTATCTTAGAAATAAGCTTGTATTTCTAGATTTAGACATGGAAATAAATTGTCATATAAGAGAATTATATGTAAATAAACCAATTAAGCTTAAAATAAATGAGAATTTTTTGAACAAAAAAGTCTTTAAATATATTGAAAAAATAACCCTTTTGGGTTATATTGATGAAATAAAAGAGGATTTACTAAGTGGATTTAAAAATCTAAAAAGTCTTATTTTTGATGCTGAAAATTTTAGGTTTCTTGCACACAGAACAAGTCTCAGATGGCTTAACGCATTTAACATAGAAGTAAATATTGATCCCAACGATTTTGGTCAAATAAGACAAAATTTTGAACAATTGATTAGTATCATTTTTAGTTTTACTAATTTTACATTTATCAACAATACATTTCCTGAAGTGGATTTTTGCCTATATTTAAATTTTCCTTTTGAGCGAATGATTTTTATTCTATTTAATAATTTTCCTTTAACACGAGACGATAACCCACAGATTACTTGTACAGCCATTTGGCTAATTCATAAACCGGCTTTCTACTCGATACAGTATGATTTGAGAAAAATTTTTCAAAATACAACTTTATACAATTCATATTTGAATTGTGAATTCGAAAAAAAAATGGCATTGTGTTGGCAAAATAAAAATTGGCAAAATTTAAGCGGATTTAGTCGTTCTCATATTGAATATATATGTTTTTTTTTGATTCAAGTGTTCAGTTTTGGTTTAATACCAATAGTATCTTGTATATCAATGACACTTAATTGGATTATTTTTTATGTAATATCAAAATTAGTTAGGAAAAATAATTTTAAAATTAAAAAGCTTTTCTAAGAAAAAAATGAAAAAAATTGAATTTAAAACTTATGTAATGGTAATATTGAATACTAGTATAAATCTTTTGTTGCGATTACCAGGAATTTTCGATCTAGTTTATTTGAATCAACGAACTTTTGCATTTTTTGCAACTAAAGATTCATTTTTTCAATGGTTTTTAACTTATATTAATTGGATTGGAAAAAGTTATGCCTTGCATTTAATTCTCATATTTAGTTTGTTTTCGTTTATATTATCATTATTGTCAAGCTTTTTTATGTTGTATAATTTTAATTCAGTTTTTAAAACAAATTTAAAAGTTACGTATAGAGAATGGAAACGCCTAAGAGTTCAAGAAATTAAAAAAATATTTTTTTAAATGGTTGCATACAAAATTCGACTTCCTCATGTTTCACATATGGTCGAAATTTATGAATTTTTTCCTAAATTTTTTAAATTTTCATCAACTTACAGAATTGTAATAAAAATAAATTGAAAAAAAAAAAGCTTAAAAAGTTCTTAAGTAGTTTAGAGACTGCTTTTCTTAAATATACCTTCCAAAATTTGAATTTTTAGGAAAAAGTAAAATATCGATAATTACATAACCTACGGACCTCTGATTCTTTTAGGCCATTTAATTAGAGAGAATGCTTTAAAATTAGTAAAATTATTGCTTTACCACGGCTTTATTCCTGGAAATTATTGCTTTACTTTTTTGATTTATTCCTGGAGTACTGCGCAAGCGAATACGGTAGGATTTTTTTTCTAATAAAATTTCTGTTGAATTTGCCTCCCAAAATTTAGCCGTCTCGTGTTTTAAGATTAACATTTCAACGAAAAAGTTTTCAATTATTAGGAAAAAGTTTAATGAGTTCTTTAGGAATTAAGAAGTTAAAATTTTTTAAGGGCTTTAAATTAGAGAGAATGCTCAATAATTAGGAAAATTTGGCAAAAAAAACGCAGAGAACTATCTTAATCGATAACTTTGTAAAGAAATTCTAAATTTTATTTAAAGCTCTGCAAAAATTGTGCAAATTATTACAGAATGCACTTAATGTAAAAGTATTGAAACAAACTGCCTAATTCAGTTGCAAAGTTTTTGCAGAGCTTCAAATAAAATTTAGCATGTTTGTTGCATAATTTAGCATTTTGCAGAACTTAAAAATCATTTTCCATTAAAAAATTATAAAAAAATAAATATTTGAGCATGAGCAGATGAGCAAGAATTTCTCTTTTCCAACTTCTCTGATTTATTTAATTTCAAAAAATTAGTTTTCCAAATGAAATTTTACATTACTTCAAAATTAAAAAGTGTGTGTTAGTCATAATTGATACATAATATTTCCTTTGATAATTGAGACAAATCTAGTTTACGACAATTGAAAATTAATTTTTTAAGATAAAATTGAGGCTGTCCCTAAAATTTGTAAACGGAAAAATTAAAAAAAATTTTTATTTTAAAATTTCGCTGTCGTTAGTCTTCAAAATCAATCCGTGTCCGGATTTTAGGGATAAACTAAAATTAATTAAATTTTTTACTATTGAAAAAATTTTTAAAAACCTTGCTGAACTATAAATATTGAATATCTTATAAATCAAAATTACTAGATCAATACGTGAAAACTCTTAAAAATTTTGAAATCTTTGAAACTGATTGATCCAATAAAGACTTTCAGAAAGGTCAAAAAGCATTAACAATACTTGAGAATTCATATGAAATGTAAGTAATAACCCGATTCAAGATATAATGAGTTCTAAACAAGGTTCTCGGTATACATTTTTTCAGTTTATTAATGCACAAAATAAAAGACTAAATTTTAACTATCATTCAATGGCTTTACATTTATAATTGGAATTTAAATTAAGAATAAAATTTCAAAAAAAAAACTAATTTTTATTTAATATCATAAAAAGACATCATCCGTACGCTCTGTAAATTTGATCTTAACATAAGTCTTTCAGAAATATATATGAAAAATTTAAGAATATTATTTCAAATAAAAAGAAAATTATTTTTGTTTAAGTTTAGGAAGCTGAATTAATTTTCACCAGTTCCTTGAAATAAATAACAAATTAAACAATTTTATAAAATATATTATGAACACAGAGACATCGCCATTAATCGCCGATGACGACGATGATATTCTAAAACAACCTGCATCACAAACAATCATAGTAACACCCGTAAAACCCCAATTTACTAATTCAAATCAATCAACATCACCAACTATAATTATAGAAGCAAGTCCACCGCTTGAATCCTCATCGAAAATTCTTAACACAAACAATAACGAATTAAACCGAAATATAATTCTCAATCCAAATCAATCGAATCTACAAGATTCCGTTGAATTATCAAATAAAACAAAAATTTTACAAAATGAAAATTTAGACACACAAAATAAATCCTCGTCTATTTTAACGGGCGCAAGTAAACAAAATATAATTATACCAAATATAGTTGTACGACCAGGTGGTAGATCATCTACTCAACCAGCGACTAATAATGTTACTCAAACACAACCAAAACGGAATGTAGCTGTCAAAAATACATCGGGTCATTTAAATAGAAATAATAATTATTTAAATACTCAACTAAATAACAATTCCAATGTGACACGAGCAAATATCCAAACAGTGCAAACATCAATTACTCAATGTCAACCTCCACAACAGGCATTTAGAGTAAATGAAGATGAAATTATGAATTTAGACGATAAAGAACAAGACTCTTGTGGTAAATTTTTATTTAATTATGTATCTTATATTACCATAAATAACTATATTGTTTTTTTTTTGTGTATATTTTTAATCAATTTATCAAGATGAATATATTGTAAGAAATTTTGAAATTTTTTATTTAAACGAGCCTAAATTCAGATTTCATAAGGGTCTAAACCATTTTAAATTTTACCATAAACTTTTTTTATTTGTAAAAAGATTATCCTAATGGAAAATTGATTTTTATTATTAAAATTTTTCTGGATAAAGTAAAATGTGATTGATTACCTAGAAAAATTTTAACTTATTTATTCGATTGTGAATTTAGGAAAAAATTTTTTAGATAAAAAAAAAAGATTAAAAATTTACCTAAAATAACCACATACTCACTCTAAATATTTAGCAACTGCTGGTCGCTTTTGTAATAAAATAATATTTGATTTAACTTCTTTTGGATTTTGTTTTCCTTGTTCTTTAAAATTTTTTTTGTACTAACTGTACGTAGGAATGAAAATTATATAAAATGAGAATTTCATGAAGCTCTGAATAAATAAGTTTGTGCTGAAGTTTTGAAATCAGATCAAGGACAAGAGTTTTCAAAATAGCGAACATGTGGTTATACATTTTTTCTTTATTATGCAAAGTCGTTACCCGCAGAAGAATAAGGAATTACTTATTTTAATATATCATTAACCACGAATGAGCTTTGTTAAAAATAATTTTTTCTAAAGATATAAATTGATTTGGAAAGAATATAAACAAACAAAATCCAAAATTGGATTTATTTATGGTGCCCTAAGTAATTAATATTAGTATCTTTAAGTTTTATTACTCAATTGAAAAGCGATTCCGAAAATCTGAATAAAAATTTAAATATAAAGCTTTTCTACCGAATTAACGGCGGACTGTACCCGTACCGTACCCAAATCGTACTTAAAAAAAAATTTTTTGAAAAAACATGGTACGGGTACGGTTATTTTTTTTTGAAAGTTTTTTTTTTGGAGTACGGTTTAGACCGTCCCGTACGTGAATCGTACTAAAAAAAAAAATTTTTTACGGTTCGGGTACGGGTCGGGCTTGCTAGGGGTACTGTACGAGTACGGTACGGGTACGCTGTTAATTCGGTAGAAAAGCTGTATAATGATAATATCTAGAGAAGATGGCTTCGATTTTTTAGAAAATAGAAACTATCTTTTTTGCTTATTATGAATCAAATTGTTCAAAATAAAAACCAAATTTTTTAAAGCATGGTTAACTCTATAATTCAAAATGCTTTCGAAATATTTTTATCAGAGTAGGCATGAGTTATTTAGGATCAAAAACAGTCATATTTTACCTACCGTCTATGATTTGTTGCACCTTAAAAATCGCTAAAAATCTCTAAAATCGAATTTAAATGATCTTGGAAAAACTTCCTTTTACTAGATTATAATTAAATCGAATTAATAAATTAATAAGTTAAAAATGAAAAAATTAGAATTGTTTTCAATTTTTTACTTTGTTCAAAAAAATGACACTGATGAAAGTTCTGCATTTAGGCACTATGATAATTTTGAACTAAATTAATTTTTTAAAAATTTTTACACAAAATTAAGTCAGCAAATAAAAACAATAGAGAAGATAGTGAAATATCAGATTCAGATGATAGTATAAACAGACGAAAAATGACTCGGATAATTAAAAAACCAAAAATATACGAAGAATTTTTAATCGATTCCGACACAAATAATTCAGCTCAAGAATCAATAATAACTAATATATCAAATAATACAATTCAACAAACAACAAGTCGAATCACAATTGAACCAAATATAAAATCTAATTCACCAAAGCCATCTACGCCTAATCAAACTCAAGCAACTACAAACAGTACATCAAATGGTTTGAAATTTACTGCTCGAAAATCTACAGCCCCTCAACAAATAAACTCAAATCAAACAACTGTCAATCGCCAACCAATAGCTAAAAATCTAATTACTCAAACAATCTCCAACACAAATCAAATAACTCAAATTTTAAACAAAAATCCACAAGTTAAACCTTTAATAAATGGTTCAAGCGATAAAAATCTAAATACAATTCCTCAAAATATTTCTAGAATAACATCAAATCCATTAATTACTACTATTCCTACTCAAACTATTTCGTCGAATTTAAATAATCAAAAACAGTATAAAAATAAAATGGTCTCATGTAAACCATTTTATCAATCAAAAGCTACAGAATGCTATCCAATTGTCAAAGATGCATCAACTCAAATTGACTTGGATGAATTAAAACTAAATCATACAGTGATACCAGTACCAGTACCAATTAATGTACCAGTTCCAATGTGCATGTATCAAGCACCAATGCCAGTTCCTCTTTTAATACCAGTCCCTATACCAGTACCTGTTTTTATACCAACTACTAAAAAAACCTATGACCGTGTTCATAGACGCATAAAAAAACTTCGTAAAAAATTACCATCAGATCCCTATGAATTTGAGATTTTATTATATGCAGAAAAATTAGCTAGAGAAGAGGGTATTCCGGGCTTTGAAGATTCGTCCGATGGCGAATCAGATACAGAACAAAATTTACAAAGTGTACAAGAAAGCCAAGATCAAATGCTTTTAACACAAGATTCAGAAAGCTCATTTAAATGGAATATTGGTATTAAAGTTTTTAATACATGGTTAAATAATAAAATTGAAAATTTAAAATTGAATAAAATTCAATCTTCAACAAGGCTGCCTAACGATTTATTAAAATTAAAAAATGAAGAATTAAATTTGCTATTAGCTGAATTTTTAACTGAAGTACGTAAACCAAATGGAGAAATTTATGCTCCAGAAAGTATCTATTATATTAGTTTGGGTATTCAGTATTATTTACAAGAAAAAGGTCGAGTTGAAAATATATTTCTTGATTCGGCACTTTTTGACAATTTCCAAGAGTCGTTTAATGAAATAGCGCTTAGATATAAAATTCGTATAGACACTGATGGTCAAGTGGCGAGTCGAATTGAAGAAGAAATACTCTGGGAATCGAAACAATTAGGAGCATTTTCACCATTTGTTCTCCTCAATACAATACTCTATTTTAACACAAAATATTTTTTTTTGGACAAAGTTGAATCTCATAAAAAACTCTCGTTTTCAAACGTTAAAAAACATTCGAAAAGAAATATTGGACCGAATGGCGAGGATTATGGTAAGACTGTGTTTTTAAGATACTATCCGGATTGTCAGGGTTTGGAGCAAGTTATATACGAACAAGGTGAGAACTATGACAATCCATTGAGGTGTCCAGTAGAATTGTACAATTTTTATTTGTCCAAATGTCCCGAGAGTGTTAAAAATAGAAATGATATTTTTTATCTTTTACCTGAAAAAGCCTCTCTGCCAACGTCGCCAGTTTGGTTTTCAAGTCAACCCTTAAGTGAAAAAATGTTGGATCGTATGCTTAATAGAATTAAAATGGTTAAAGAAGTAAATGAACTTTTATTAGCCGCAGCACCTTCAACAACACCTTTGATAGTCCAGTAGATTTTTCTTTTTTCCTTTATTATTATTTTTTTTTAATTCGTGTAATCTTTAGAAAGAAAAGTCTCTCTTTCTTGGTGTTTCCAAGTGTAAATATTTTAAAAAATTTTTCACTTTTTTTTTTTGTGGAATTAAGAAACCTAGAATAACTTAGTAAATTTTTATCTTGATTTTCTTTTTGCTTATTGAGCACCCGTGATTAAGCTTTTTGATTGGTGTACGCTTTTACTATTAAATATTTTAAATAATTTCAAAAAAAGTCGAAAATTTACAAATTTAGTACAAAAACCAAAACTTATTTTTTATTTTTATTTTCAGATTTCTTTAAAAAATTTTTTTTCTTTTCAAATTTACATGTCTTATAAACACACTCGATTACAAAAACTCATACAAATAAAAAAAAATAAAATAAAAAAAATTGTATATAAATTTTTACTCTTAATAAATCTTCTAATGCCCAGGTGTATAAACTTGTTGCATTTTTATTATCGAAGTATATACTTTATTTAATTTTATAATTTTTATCTAATACTTAATAAAAGAATGAATGGGATTCCTCAGAGCTTTCCAGAGTTAAAAATAATCAATAATGATGAACAGAATGTTAAAGAATCAGGATTTAATTTTGGTACATCTAGAAATTATAATGTTAGTGATTTACTCAAAATAATCCAAGCTCAGCAATCGACAATAAATAAACTCACAAAAGAGGTAATTTTTTTTTCTCATTTCTAATGACATCTCTATCACAAAAATTAATCGTATGGTATACGACCGAAAACTAATTTAACGAAAAATATTGATCAATTTTTACACATTTTGCGATTTTGCGATAAGACTTAAATTAGCTTCAAAACAAATCTGACACATAACATAAACAACAGTTTAGAAACATGTTTTATGTTTTGTCACGCTTTGTTCATGCTCTATATCCTTAGTTTTTGTAAGCAATACCAACTTTTTATAGGACAGTACGTCAGATATTTTATAAATTTATCCATTTTTTAAGAGACTGTAAAATTTATTACTTTTCACACATCTTCGCATTTTTGTGTCCAATTGTTAATTTTTACGAAATAACATATATTTATTTATTTGAACTGATACCAAGGCCGATTACGACCAGTTTATCAGTGTCACTTAAAAAAATAGTGACCCTGCTCACTTATATAACATAAATATACCATATATATAAAGATATGGCAAGTTTTTTTTACTACCAGGAATAAAATCGCCTTTTTTATTTAAGACTTTATATTAACCTTTCCTGAAATAAAAAATACATTTTCAGGTAAAATCAACCATGTATAATTCAAATTTTTTGTCAGTTTCTTCTAAAATCTATTTTTATTCGGTCTGGAAGCGGTCAAAGCATCATTAAAGATCCTAAATTTTTTTCATTTGATGGTAAATAAAGTTATTCTATATGCATTCCTCATCTTTTTGCTTTAAAAAAAAAAGAATTTAAACGTTGATTTCTGCAACTTTCAATTTATTTAATGCATATAGAATAACTTTATTTACCATCGAATGAAAAAAATTTAGGATCTTTAATGATGCTCTTTTAATAAAACTTAGCCTAAAGGTTGAATTGTTTTTAAATTTAAAAAAAAATTGCAAAAAAAAAATATAATTTTTATTTTAGCAAATTTAACTTTACACTCAATTTCAATTTTGATAAGCTTTGACCGCTTCCAGACCGAATAAAAATAGATTTTAGAAGAAACTGACAAAAAATTTGAATTTTACATGGTTGATTTTACCTGAAAATGTATTTTTTATTTCAGGAAAGGTTAATATAAAGTCTTAAATAAAAAAGGCGATTTTATTCCTGGTAGTAAAAAAAACTTGCCATATATTTAGACAGCCTCTTAGTTTATATTCAGCATCTCTTTAAATATATTTTTTGTATAGTTATTGTTTAATAGTCGTTCAAAAAAGTTAACTTGAATGTATTTAAATCTCCTTGATGTACTGCTGAGATTGTTGACTATTTTTAAATATGTCATTTGGCAACATTTAGGAATGAGGCATATGTTCCTTATCATACTATTTTCAAAACGTTCTAACTCATTTGTGTTTAATTTGTTCAATCCAAGAGTTTCACATCCATAAAAAAGTAGCGGCATGTGTATGTTTTGCAACTGTGTCGCTTTAAAAAGGAGCATGTGCTTTCATTCATCACTCCAAAATTTCTAAGCTTTGTTTAAACTATCTGTAAAGTTTTTTTCCGTTTGTTCAAATGATTACGGTTTTCCTCATTTAATTCTAAACAAAGGTACTTATTTTGTGTACAATTTTGACATATAGTTTTCATTCATATTTTAAAAGTAACTGATTAAGTAGGTCTTTTGTATTTAAAAAATTCATTAAAATCTAAATCAATTAACAAAAAAACATTATTACTAACTTTAAAGATATCAAATGGACTTTCTATTAAAATCTTGGTCGGCTTGGATTCAGGTGACGAAAATTTCTCTGCTGATTTTGTTGTTCATAGTTTTTATGATTAATTAACGGTCTTGAATATGATCTATTATTATTTCTACTAAATTCTGATTTTTGTCTGAATCCAAATCCTAAACCTTTATTATTTCTTGATCTTACACTTCGATTATAATTAAAAGAACTCTGAGACAATTTACGATAAAATCTGTCTGATGTCCGATTTGAATTTGAACTTTCTACGACTCACATTTGAGCTGATTGAATTAGATCTTACTTTTTCTTTAACCTCAAATTTTTTGACAAAAATATTGTTGAATTTCTCAATACTTCAATCTTCTTTAATTTTACTTAGCTCTTGATCAATTTCTTCTAATTTCTTTGCTTTGTTTAAACTATCTGTAAAGTTTTTTTCCGTTTATTCAAATGATAACGGTCACTGTTTTCCTCATTTAATTCTAAACAAAGGTACTTATTTTGTGTACAATTTTGACATCTAGTTCATATTTCCAAAAGTAACTGATTAAGTAGGTCTTTGGTATTTGTAGAGAAAAGTTTGGGTGATGCTCTGCCACCCTGCCTAACCCCAACGGTAATCTTAAACGATTTGCAAAGTTGTCTTTGTTTTTAACTATAATTCGGGATTCACTTTAATACTTGAATAGAATTATTATAATAAGAGCTAATTGCTTGTTTGAGTGTTGGAATCGCATGTTGGGAGGATGGTTTATTTGAATACAAACTGTTTAAGATGATCATTGTGCTCATTTTTTTTCATCCCTAATAGGATTGCCTTAAAAAAAAGTAGTAATTGTATCCGAAATAGCTACTGGTCTAAGGTTTCCTAAGTCACTGTTTGTTTTTTTTCATCTTTTATCAACGCCATAGTCTGCTTGTTTATCATAATCTCAAAAATGTTCTTTACATGTTCATATAATTTTTGGTTTTTGGAATATTTAACCATTTCATAGCTTACATCATTTATAACAACGGCTTTCCCGTTAGAAAATTTTTTTATTAAGTCACAAAATTGAGAAAGTTCGATTTGATGGCCAAATTTCATGTAAATGAGATTATTATCATTTAAAATTATTTTAACGTGAATAACCATTATTTTTTATCTATTATAAATAATATGGTCCATACAACTTACAAGACGATGTTTTAAATCATTCAAGTTCAATTTTTCAGAACTGTTTAAATTAAAGATAGCTCTTAAAAATATCAAGTTCATATTTTTTTTAATTGCTCTTTAAGAACAATTTTTATCCGCTTAATAATTACTCTTTAGTGGCTTTAGCAGCTAATGAGAATATTACGAGACGTTGTTTCATAACATATCAATCTATTTTAGAAATCTCTTTTAAACTTAGCGTAATCAATCTCTTCTGTTTTTTTTTTTAATTCGAACGAGATAACTCAAATGAGATAAAATAAATAAGCTTATTTTTAATTCTTTAATAGGCTAAATTCAGTCTCATGAAATGTGAAAAGTTATTCCTCATTTTTTCAAAAAAGATCCTGGTCATTTATTTTCTAAAGTGAAAACAAAAATTAATCTATTTTGAAAGTTTAGCTGAATAAAAATACTCAAACAATTAACCGGGAAGAATACGAAAAAACCTTGAATGAATTAGAAGTAACTTTTTTTCTTGTCCATATGATTTAAGATTTATATTATCTTATTGATTCAAATTCTTAAATTTAGTCTGAAAAGTATAGTCACGCAAAAACAAAATTGGAACTCATTCAATCAAAGGACGAAATCAATTCGAAAATTCAAGAGATTGAATTTTTTAAAAACGAACTTGATAAAGAAAGATGTGCTTACGCCAATGTGTAAGTCTTTATAGATTTGGCTAGTTGAATTAAAAAATAATTAAAATATTATTATTTTTAAAGTTATCAATTTCTAAAAAATAAACTTGTAAATGAGAGCACTAGAGGAATCGACTTAATTTCAAAAATTACTGAAGCTGAAATTCGTTATAATGACGTAATTGAGGGTCTCAATCAAAAAGAGAGTAAATTCTCTCAGATAGAGCATGATTATGAGCATAAAATAGAAGAATTAAATCTGAAAGCAGAACAAGAAAAGTATATAAACAATCTGATACATGATAAGATGAATCGACAAAATAGGTCCAAGAAAAAATGATATCAAATTTTCAAACAAAAAAATTAATTTCTCTTATTTAAATTCTTAGAATTCTTTTTTATTAATTTTTTTTAATAAGAATTTTTACATAAAACACAATTTTTTACTTTTAATCTGAATAAAATATACTCAATAAAAATTATTAATAAAAGGACAAAAAGTCGCTAGATCAAAATAAGACTTTGAATATTATGCATATAATCAAAGCTCGACTTGACTGTCTTTAAAAAATTTTGATCACAAAAAATGATTTGAGACTGGAGCAGACTTTAGTATGTTGGAGAAGTTTGCAAAAATTGTGCAATTTTGATTTTTGATAGGGTTTTTAATGGTGTACGAAATTGAGGGAAAATTTTTTCTTTTCAAAAATTTGCTAGTTGATTTTAATTCTGAAAAATGCTAAGACAATATATACTTGAACTTATAGTGTCATAGGGGAGAAATATAATTTAAAGCTGCTTTAAGATTTATGAATTGGTTCTTACAATGTGAAACAATTTAAATATCAAAAAATAAAAGTCAAAACATTAATAGCTTTAAGAAAACTTTTTTTTGACTTAGATTTAAAAAAAAATTCAACAAGGTCAAAACTTAACTATGATTTTATGACGTTTGCTTGCAAAAAGCTTGTGGATTATAAAATTTTTAGAAAAAACAGTTATTTTTACTTATTTATTTTAAAAAATAGGGTTGTTAATTAAAGTTTTGAGGTATCGTCAACGAAAGGTACTAAATCCAACTGGAATTCAAAAGAGTTTTTTGACTTTTCGAAAAATTTTTTTTTGTTTCTTAAGGAGGACACCCCTTATATTTTGCTCATTTGACCTATTTGCAATGCTTTTACACTCAACAGGTCACAGGAAACGGCCAGTTCACAGAAAGCAGAACGTTTTAAAAAAATCCATCTTGGAAATGGTAAACGCGAAAGATAGTAAACAAACGGTCTTTTGACTCATTCCCGTGGGTTGTCGACGGCCAATCCAAAATGGCCGTTATTTGGATTGGCCGTCGACCCCGGTTTAACAACCCTGATATATCCTTTGACCAAGAGAAAATTAGCTTTTAATAGTCTTAATGACTGCTTTTACTAAGCCCTCTCTTATTTTAGAGTAAATAAAAGAATTGGGCTACTATATAAAAATAAAGTGTATAAAATAATCTTATATTTAAAAATCGGATCAAAAATAATCTGGTATGAAATTATCTTGTCAACAATTATAATTAGATGCTTCTTAAAATCAAAAAAGAATAATTTATAAATCACTTCTCACACTGATCATTGGCTAGAATATTTGATTTTTTTATACAACCGATTTTTATTACTTCCGATTTTTTTGACCCGATTTTAATATAAACAATCATTAAATTTCAAGTAAAATTGAAAATACCAAAATTAAACTCGAAATTTCTTTCTACAGAAACTTTAAGGTTTAAGATTCTAATTCAATTAAACAACCCTAAAAAAATAAACACTTTTAAATTTCAACATGATAATCGATTAAAATTAATCATAAAAATAAAAATGAAAAATATTATTAGGGTAAAAAACTTTATTAACAATTCGCGACGTTTCGGTAAAGCGAAGTTACCATTATCAAGCTGTTAATTTATCTAAAAGGAATTAATAGGAAAAACAAGGAAATTTGAAAATAAAAATTAAACAAGTAGTTTTTTTTACAAAAAAACGTATACTCGGTTTACGCAGATTAAAAAAATAAAGCATTTGAATATTTAATTTTATATTTGATTAGGATTCAAAAAGCTACTAAAAAAATTTTGTTTTCAATAGTATTTTGAATCTAAGAGTAAATAATAAGCCGTAATATCAACCTAGAAAACATTAGTTCTCCGAGGTTGTCTCAGCTATATTATTTATCTTTGATCGATTAGAAATCAATCACCTAATTAAAAATTAGGGAGCCAAATTAATTAGCTCAAAAGAATAAATAATAAGCCGTAATATCAACCTAGAAAACATTAGTTCTCCGAGGTTGTCTCAGCTATATTATTTATCTTTGATCGATTAGAAATCAATCACCTAATTAAAAATTAGGGAGCCAAATAAATAGCTCAAAAGATTTTATCAAATATCTAAATTTTAGATAATGATGAAATGTTTATAAATTTTAATCTAATTTATACTAAAATTTGAAAACCTTTTAAAAAAATATGAAAGTTCAATGTCAGTTCATCATTTAACCTTTATTTCTATTTGATATTTCATTTTGCAACTTTCTAACGTTTAATCTATTGATACATGTTAAAGAAAATAACCATGACAAAAAAACTGTCTTATTTTTTTTTGAATATTTTACTTTTCAAGACAAGATTAATACTCTGTTTAACTGCGTAAACCGAGTAAAAAATAAAAATAATAGAAAAAAAAATTATAATATTTCAAATTTGAAACGTATGATTTTAAGTGGGGTATTTTTGCAATTTTATGTAATTGCAAATTTTCGAGATAAAAAGGTATATAGTATTACCTTATTCGAACAATAAGTGTGAAGATTTTGCGAGGCGATTGAAAAAACTGGTCGTTAGCAATTTCCCCTTAGTGAATTTCAATGTTACGTACCAGACGCCAAAAACAATTGCGAGTCATTTTCCATTCAAAGACAACATCAAAAAGAATGAGGATAAATCACTCGTTGTATATAATAT
>NTPY01000554.1:1552968-1590646 GCA_002922825.1 Brachionus calyciflorus
TTTCCTTGTTTTTCCTATTAATTCCTTTTAGATAAATTAACAGCTTGATAATGGTAACTTCGCTTTACCGAAACGTCGCAAACACTTTTAAGTTTAGGGGCTACATTTAAGATTCGTTCTTATCAGTAATTTACAAATAGAAACGTTTTTTAGTTTACGTGATTTTATTTTTTCTTTTGTACATGACAAAATATATAAGACAATTTCAAATACCATAGCTTGCAATTTTTATTCATTTACATCATCATCATTTAATTTTTCAAAATAACATTCAAACTTCTTGCATTATAATTAAAAAATAAAATTTGAAACTATTAAGTTACAACAAAAATCCGATCGTCAATTTAAAAAAAAAAATTGTCTTACATTAAATGCAAACTTCATTACATAATATTAGTTTGAGTTCACCATATCGAACTATAAATAATGATCAATTAAATGCTTCAAATAACGAGTCAATTTATTACATAGAAGACGAGGAAGAAATTCTATGGAAAAGTCGACCCGACGAATGGTCTGATGATGTTCGTATGAACGCTTTATTTGCACCGTTTCGTAATCGAGATCTAAATCCACTTCATTACGATAATAAAATAAAATTTTGGAAACAAGTTATAATCTCTTTTTGCGACGAAAAAAAAATAATTCAATTCGATCAGAAAAAATTGGAAAATTATTTTATACGAAAAGGTAAAAAACCAAAATGTCTCGAGTTAGTTATAAACGAATTACATAGAGAAAAATCAATTTTAACTAGCCAAGAATTTTTGAAGCCAAAATCAGGTATTTTAGTAACCATGTTTAATAAATTAGTATGGTCTCCAATCAGTTGGTCAACCAGTTATTTATTTAAAGCAAGTAATTCTAATGGAGAATCAACTACAACCTTCTATTCATCATCATTCACTCCCAAATCTCCCAAATCAAATCTTGAAAATTCATTTTCTTCACCACAAAAAGTAAAAGATTCTCAAATATTCATTTTGCCTAGCATAGCTGAGACAAAGTCTCTAGAGCTATTAAAAAAATTACAATCTCAAATTGTTTACAACAATGTGGATTGTGTTTTAGAATACGAAGAATTACTTCATTTAGTAAGTGATACTTTAAACGATCAAGATTTAGACTTAATTCTTAAATATTTAGAAATAAATCAAAAAATTTTGATCATAGAATCAAATGAATTGAACACAAAATTGATAAAATTTTGTTCAAATTCAAATCAAAATGTTTTGCCATTAAACGAAATTGAACACAGTTATTTAAAACTAAAGGATACTGAAAAAAAATTAGAATTCGAATCTGATAAATTAACGAATCAAATTGATTCATTAAATAATGATATAAAAGTACAATTAAAACTCGGCAATAAAAATACAGCTTTAAAATTATTAAAAAAGCGTAAACAATTGGAAAAGTCTTTAGAAAACAAAGATAATATATTAAATAATATAGAGGCTATGATAATGAGTATTCAACAAGCTGATACGAATAAAATAACAATGGATGTATTGGCTAAAGGAGTAAACGCACTTAAAGAAGCCAATAAAGGTGTGAATATAGATCAAATAGACGATACTATGTGCGAATTTCAGGATATTTACAATCAAAATAATGAAATTGAAGAAGCTTTAGCCAAATCACCCATCGGTAACAAAACTATTTTTGATGATCAAGAGTTAAATGATGAACTTAATGAGCTATTAGCTCAAGAATCTCTAGAGAATAATCAAAATGAATGTGTTGATGGTTCATTTAAAATGGATGATTTATTAAAAAATTTACCTAGTGTTCCAGACAGTACACCTAAAAAATCTCAAATAACATCAAAACAATCTTTTTCTTTTAACCATTAATTTATCCTGATTGAAATTAAAAAAATTTTATTTTTTTTTTTAAATTAGACAATGTTTATTTATTTTATTTGTAAATAAGAAATTATTTAATGAAAATTTATTGATTCAGCTTATTCAATTGGGATTTAAAACTCCCAGAATTTGTGTTATATTTTCTATTTTTTTCTGGCTTTGTGCTTAAAAAAATAAAGCTGAATTATTAAGTTAAGAAATTGAGATACAAGTCTTTTCGGAGCTATGAAGTTTATTTCAATTAACTCATTTCAATTCGTTCAATTTGATATAACTTTTTGATTTTTATACCTTTCTTATCAGTTGTTACAAAATGTAACAAATTTGCTACACCAAAATATGAATATTTTAAAGTTAAGTTAATTTTGACTTAGGAAAAAAGAATCCCGGGTGATGGATTTGAATACCGCTTAACAAAAGGCTAAAAATTATAAATATTATAATACCATTTTAATTAGAACTTAATGCTTCTTAAATCAAACTAACTTAACATAAAGACAATTTTGAAAAAAAAAAGGAAAAAAATCTGTTGAATGTAGCAAAAATGTTACAAATTGTAGCAATTTAAATATTGGAAAAATTTTATTTCATTAAAAAATGACAAAAAAATTCCGTCCCAGTTTTTTCTTACACTGCTTAAGACAAAAAATTTTTTTTTCCTTAAGTCTTAAAAATTTAGTACAAAGCTAACGACGGGAAAGCAGTCAACGTCTTTTTTAGAACAGAAAGAAGAACCTATTCCATATTCTTAATGCGAAGGTAAATAGAATATTTTTTCTGTTTTCATTAACTTATTTCAGTTTGGTAGCTTAATTAAACCTAACACAGTAAATTAAAAGGTATTTTACAACCTTACATGTTGTATAAAGGTTATGAATATTTTCTATAAATACCTAAATGTATCTTAAATGTATTTTAATACCTAATAAGTAATAATTTTGATACATTTTAGGTAATAAAATAATAACATTGTTTATTGAAACATTTTTATGTTATAAAAGCATAACCTTTATCTAATGTGTCCGTTTCTATACATGTTGTATTTTTCTTGCTTTGAAAGGTAATAAATTAACAACCTTCATATGTATTAAAAAGGTTGGAGTAGCTGAGAATACCTTTTAAGTTGTATTTTTATTACAATATAATTTACAGTGCAGAAATATTTTTATTGATTAAAAAATTAATCATGTTGTACAAAAAATACTTTGTTTCATGCACATGAAATATGCATGAAACAAGAGATAAGAGTGCATTAAATAACGACATCAAAAATTAAATTAAATTATAAAAATCAGGCCTGGAATTGTGACGTGAATCTAAAAGCTGCAAGAAAGAATTGAGATAACATTCGTAATTGAAAAAATGATTTTTTGAAATTCTCTCAAGCACAAAACCTAAAATATTTTTTATCGATCCTTTTCTTGACGTTAATATTTTTATTCCAAGCAAGAGAATGAGCGAAACCAAATATTCAATAATTTTGCCAACTTATAATGAAAGTGAAAACTTACCACTAATTATATGGCTTATAATTAAACACATGGAAAGTGAAAACTTTGAAGTTATTATTGTTGATGATAACAGTCCAGATGGAACAACTCAAGTTGCTTTAGAATTACAAAAAATTTATGGTAAAGAAAAAATAGTTGTTACTGGTCGTGAAAAAAAGCTTGGTTTAGGCTCCGCTTATATTCATGGAATGAAATTTGCAAAGGGAGACTTTGTTATAATCATGGATGCTGATTTGTCTCATCATGTAAGCTTATTTAAACACAAACAACTTAGCTTATCATTAATTTATCTTTCTGTTGTGGATAATTTAGCCGAAATTTATCCAACAGTTTATTCAGTAATTTTTCAATTTCAAAAAAATAATTTAAAAGCATTTTTTTAGTATATGTTTTAAAGAAAACAAAAGGAAAAAAATTATGATATTGTTACCGGGACAAGATATGCTGGAGATGGTGGTGTTCATGGATGGAATATAAAACGCAAAGCTATTAGTAGAACTGCAAATTATGTTACACAAGTTCTTTTAAGACCTGGTGTCTCAGATTTAACAGGAAGTTTTAGGTCAATTTAAATTTAAATTTGAACAATTTATGCTTAAAATAAAACATTGTTTTTTTTAGACTGTACAAAAAAAAAGTACTTGAAAAACTGGTCGAATCATGTATATCGAAAGGTTATGTTTTTCAAATGGAAATGATGGTCAGAGCTAATCAATTTGGTTTTAGTGTAGGCGAAGTTCCGATTTCCTTTGTTGATCGTCAATTTGGTGAATCGAAACTAGGTGGAAATGAAATATTCCAATTCTTAAAAGGTCTTTTATACTTGTTTTCAACTACATAAAATTTTTGATTTTTTTTAGTTAAACTTGATCACGAATTTTATTTTTTTAGTCTAAATAAAATATTATTTATTCGGCATTTTATTTATTTTTGAAAGAAAGATTAATCGCAATTTTCATTTGCTTTTTAAGTTGCTTAATTTTTGCTGTGGTCAGTTATGATGTGATTTCATTAATTTTTATGAATAAATTGATACTTTTCTATAAATTAGTTTTTCTTCCAATGTAAAAGATAGAGAAGAATTTTTATTTTTTTAACCTTGAAATTAGAGACATTTCACACACTATTTGAAATAAGTGCGTTTTTAGCCTCTATATTTAGTCTAAAGTTCTATTTAGGACGCGAGATCTATTAACTGGTACATTCAAGAAATCATTTGAAGCATTTATAATACTGATGGGAATTCTTGAAAGACTTATTGGGACATCGTTAGGGGTGTGATGGGTCCGTAAGGTTTGAAAAAAACGGAATCTGTAAAAACGATCAGCTTTTTATACAATATAATTTATTATGTATTGTAGATTTTCTTGAATTCTTATCAAATTTCAAAGATGGAAATTTTTAGTTGTTAAGTTTTTATCTTTATTTGTCTTTTCAATTTTAAAAAGAGAGATTCAAGTATCCATTTATTTGAATATCTTACACTTAAATATTTAATTATAATTACATTTCTCTTAAAATGTTTAGCCTTTTAGGAATATTTTGAAACCAGTAACTTGTATTTTTTCAAAGTATTTATTGACTTAAATCAGAGAAAACTTGAGAGTTGTCTTATCTATTCAAACAAAAACTGTTTTATAAAATTTGAAAGATTTAAAAGATAAGTATTGAGATTTTTAATTAAAATTTTTCTTTAATTCTATAAAATAATTATTTTCATCTTGAAAAATAAACTTAAAGGATTAATTTAAGCTATTAGACTAAGTAACGATTTTAAAAATAATATTTTGAGCTTGAGTGATCGGAAGTAAACTAATGTACGTACCATAATTTACCACAAATAAACAATAGTTTTTTTCATCAGTGAACAAAATAGTAAATGCGTAAACTTTGACAGGCAATTTTAAAACCATAATTTTTTAATATAATTTTCATTCATCGACTAAATCAAAATAAAAATATATTTCCAAAAAAAAATTTGATCTTGGGCCAAGATAAAAATACATATCTTTTTTCTATTTTTTAATATCAAACTTTCTTGCTATCGTTATCTTGAAAATACATGTCTTGTTTTCTCGTAAATTTGTCAATACAAGCTCTAATATTTGCTTTTATTTTTTTAAAAATCTAAATGGCAAGATTTTTTTTCTATTTACATTTTCAAAAATTTTTAATTGCGTAATTTATTTTTTTTACAATAATTTCTAATGTTAAATTTTGTAATTAAATTGCGCAATTTAAGAAAAAAAATTAAAATAGAAAAAAAATCTTGCCAAATACACTTTAAAATAGTTGGTATTATTTCGAAACTTATATTTCTTTTGGGTTTTAATTAGTATCCAGCTATCTGATTGATTGAATAAAAAAATAACCAATCAAATTGGGTGAATGCAATACCGCACAAGTTTATACAGTAACAATCCAAAGTTTGAATTTTTTTGTGAAAAAGTTATAAAAAATATCAAACTTATTCTCTTTCTTTATTAACCGACTTATAAATCTCAATTTTTTTCCTACATAGCTTCAACTAACTAACTAACTAACCAACCTGAAATGACTATTGAAACCGTTAAAAGAACGTCCAGATAGGAATTTAATTTAAAACAGGATGAAACAGTGTAAAAACAATAATAGACAGATATAAACAAACAAAATCATACGATGTTCGTCCGAGATCTTGAAAGCCTAAAATTTCAACCGTCCTTGGTGAAAAAAATAGAACGTCACCATCACATGTTCTTGCACATGACTTGAAATTTTCAAATTGAAAAAATTAACGGCTTTTTTGGTTAGGCTAAGGTTACAAGCAAATAAATAAGAATATAATATTCAGAGAAGGAACATAGCAAGGAATTTGGTTTTTTTAGCTAACGAAACAAGGAAGTAGTTAAATTTGAATTTGGTGCTGTATGAGCTATTATGGTCTATGAATATTTACTCTTTTTGACGGAAGGCGTAATGCTAACAGATGTATTTATATTTTAGGAAATAACTTGATTCCATCAATAGATCACCCAGTCGTTCCAAGATCACGATATTGTAGTTTTATCATGGCCAGCTAACATTCCGAATTTTATTGTATTGAAAATTCACGGATTTGGCTCTATAAAGAAATTACCAAGCATAACTTTTGATGAATTAATAAAAACATTGTGCAAAATATTCTAAAAACCCGAAATCAATCGTTTAAAACTTATTTTACTGAATGCCTAACAGAATAAATGAATGCTTGAAAAATAAGGGGGTTTACTCGATTCAAAACCACTGTTTCTTAACTTAAGTTTTTTTTTGTAATGTATTTTATTTTTTTTTAATGTTTGACGTATCTGAGTAAGTTTGATATTATAATATTAGAAAATAGTTTTCACGGTTAGATCGATTCAGAATCTAAAAATCAAGTCAAATAAAAGTTTTATTGACTTGAAATTGATGTCATTTTTTAGTTGGATTTTATTTTGAACCATAGAGATACAGTACAAATTAAAATTTCTCTTTTCCTTCTTTCAGCCTCTAGAAATACAAATAAATTATTTCTATACTTTATTTATCTACTTTTATCTATTTATAATATAAAATAAGTCTGTAGTCTAAACTAAAAAACTGATAATGCGGATTTTTTACTTGTTTTGGTGAAGATTACAAAAGTAAATTAAAATAAGATAATATTGTCCTATGTAATTTTCAATAAAATCGACTATTTTTTTTAAAAAAGATGATTTCAAAAATTCTTATATCTTAGGTAGTGTTTGATTAATTTTGTTTGACTGGAAAGCGAGATTCTTAAAAAGCTTAATTATAATCAGGGATCTTGAGAACGGAAAAAATCAGCAAAATTTTTAGGACAAAAGTATTCCAGAATTTTCGATATTTAGAAATTAAATTTAAATTTCAAAAATGAATTAAATAAGATATCAGAATATATAGAAAAAAAAACAGCCTAGGACTTGAATAACAAAAGTTTTATTTGATTTCGTATTCTATTCGAGAAGCTAAAATTATATAAATTTTAAAAAACAGACATGTGCAGCTAATATTAGTTTATTTATTTTTTTCGAATTTTTATGTTTAAGACGAATTGACACGGTATGATACTATAAGAAACTTGAGTCGTTATCTTTTTGTTTTTTGAATTTTTTTTAAATAAAATTTTATGATTTAAAATAAAAAACGAATCATACTACTTTTTTCACGACTACTTTTTTCACTCAGTGAAAAAAGTAGTTTTTTGAGGCCTCGATGAAAAGTATACTTTTTTCACTGTAGTGAAAAAAGTAGACTTTCGAATCAATTTTAATTATTAAAAAAAAATAATTTTATTAAGTAAAATAGTAGAAAATAAGTGAGTCAAAATAATATTTTTGAAGTTTAACTAGTATAAAATATCAATTCAAAGTATTTGATCTTCTTCATCTGAACTTTCGACTATATCCTCATCTTCATCTTCACTATCCGAGTCCTTTTCGTCATTACTATCAGATTTTTTCTTATTAAAGCTAAATAATGGTAAGATATACTTAATATAAACTTCAATATCAATGTTTTTTTCTTCCAACATCAAAATAATTATCAACAAAATAGTCCAAAAAATCGCCATCTCAAATTGGTCACTAATGCACTCAATTGGAATAACGGATAAGCTGAAGAGTCGACGAAACCAGATATTTACTTCAGTGTTTTCATCATAGTCAGCTTTAAAACCTAGTTTCGAAAAATTTCTATACAAAGCCTGGGCGAAATGAAACAAGCATGACTTGTGGATTATTAAAGGAAATTGATTTTTAAACAGCGTAATGTTTGTTATTTTTGAAAGTTAGCGAATAATTAAGAGCAATAATTAATTCAAAAGTTTAATCAAAAAATACAAACAGAAAAAAAATAAATTTTTTTTTGCAATTTTTATAATCGTGAAAAAAGTAGACTTTTGAGGTCTCGATGAAAAGTATACTTTTTTCACTGTAGTGAAAAAAGTATACTTTTGAAATAGTGAAAAAAGTAGTCGTGAAAAAAGTAGTATATACGTAAAAAACAACCTAGATAGTTCTATAAAAAAACATTAAAAATAGCCAAAAAGCTAATAACAAAAGGTAAAATAAAAAATTCTGGTTATTATGAAACCAGTTTTTTTATTCAAATAGAGAAAAGAAGAACTGAAACATATGAATCTTCTATTTTTGTGTATTTAAGGAGACTCATCTAAATTTGAATTCAAAGTTGAGTTCAATTTACAAAAAAAAAAAATAATTTTTAAAAATAAATTTTAAAAATATTTTTTAAAAAAATTTAAAACGCTTGATTAAACTCTATTTTTTTTTCTCGAAAAGTTAGAGTTATAAAAATAATAAACCCTTAAGACACAATAAAAAATTTTCTTAAGCTTTTTTTTAATTTGTTTTTTAATTTTAGACATTTTAATTTCATAATTTTTACAATCAATCAGTTTTTTTTAGCTTGGCAGCTATTGTAGAATGCCTTTTACACAACAATCTTCAATATGTAAGAAAAAAAATTTTAATTTCTAACTTAAAAAACAATATTGATCTCAATGTTATTCTTTAATTTCTTGTAATAATTTCAAATTAAAAATTCTATTTTCCCATACAAGACTCAACTTGGTTTTTGGAAACTTAACTTAAATGATTAGGATATAAATAGAAAAATTTCTTCAAATATCCTATTTAGCTACAGATTTTTAATTATCAATTTATTTCTTGGATTTTACAGACTTCCATTATTTATTGTATAAAAATAAACATTCATTTTCGATGACTTATAATTAGAGTATTGCAATTTTAAAAATTGACTTTTTTATTGAAAAAAAAGCTTAAGTCTTTCTCAAATCAATTTCCATTTGTTTTTTAATTATCTTTAGGTTCTTGATAATTTCCTTCTAGTTTGATGACGATTGTAAAACCCTCATTAATTTCTTTTATGAATTTAATGTCCTGAGAAAAATATAATTTTTATAAAATTTTTGGGAAAGTAAATGTTTTTAAATTTATTTTTAAAATTGTATAAAAAGGTTTTAAACTTATTAATAAATTGGTTTTTTAAAATAATTTCTTTATTAGCTTATGATCGAACCATTACTCATTGTAATACGAAAAAATAAAGAATCTGATTTGGTTTATCTTTATTTTAAACTAACTAGTCTAGTGGAACGACGACCAATTTATTTTCTTTACCATCGTCTAAAATCCTTTAGTCATACAAGTTCCGTAATTTTTTCTAATTCTCGGGGTCACTTGCGTCACGTGACAAAAAAAATTCATCAATATAAAATTGAAAACCTCTTTTTTGGCATGTTTTCTTTAAAAGTGAACTATAAATATTAATGAGAAGCTAAAAATAGTAGGTTAAATTTTTTTTTATTAGTTCTTTCATCTCCTATAAATGAAAAGTTAATATGGTTACGGTAAAAAGTTGTAGTTAGCGATTGTCGTTTCATTTTCGAAAGAAATCCATTTTTTACATCTATATTGTGGTAATTACGGTTAAGGTCGAACGTTACATTTTTTATAAGAACCGCTTTAGATAATATGTTAATTTAAAGAATTTTTTGATCTTTAAAAAATGTCATATTGGATTTATTATATAATAAGTTCCTAAAAAAGAATCAGGTTGCTGATAAAAAATGATTATAATTTGTCATAGAAAAAATAAGTGACGCCCCGTAAGTCGCATTAAAATATTAATTTCTTTTAATTACATTTGTATTAATACATTCCTTTAAAAAAAATACCGTATATAAACCATATTAGAATTCTTGATGAGCTAAGTTGGTCTGGAATTATATGAGAGATAATGAGTTACTAAAGAATAGAAAAAGAAGTTTTTTTTTTTCTTATTTCTTACTTTGTTAATAAAGCAAAATGAAAATTTCATTTAAGGTTGAAATATTTGAATTAAAGCGAATTGACTCAAAAATATTCATCTTAATTCTAAATTTTTTAGCTATTTTGTTTTCCTGTATTCGATTTTTATATAATACTTTTGAACGTTTGAATTGCAAAAACTAGAGCTTAATAGACAGACGAATCACGCCCAATATCCCTGAGCAATATTTTTTTAATTGAAACTAATATCTTTTGTTAATTTTTACTATTGAAAGTGAAAACAATAAAAAAGAAAAAGAAATCACTAGACCATGAATCGACGAAAAAGTTAAAATCGTATCCATTATTTTGTCAACTAAGCGAATTACACACTAACGCGAAAAAATCCTTAGTATGGAAAGAGAAAGCGCGTTGGATTAAATTTGTTGAAAAAGTCGAAGACAGTGGACGTTGGTCGAAACCACATGTGGCAACAATATCAATAATTTCGATAATAGAACTTAAAAATTTGTTGACAAACGGTCTTGTTTTAGTAAATTCAAAATCAAGACCTTACAAATATTTTGTTGATGAACTGGTTGAGAATTTAGTTTCAGAAAATTTTTTAGAAGAAGAGAATAGCGATAAGTTAAGGCAAGTTTTACTATTGCCACATTTTCATCAATATCAAAGAGATTTTGAGGATCAGTTAGATGTCGGCGAGGCTTTAAAAATTCGAAAAAGAGTTAAAGGCAAGGGAGAAACTCAAGAAAAAAGCGGTAAATTTATTTTTAAATTTAAAAATAAGTTCCTTGTTTAATTAATTTTTTTTACAGAAATTTTAGTCGAGTCTGATATTTCCAAAGATGTTAAATTTGAATTTCAAGAAGATGAAGAGGAAGAAGCGTCAAATGAAACTGAAGATGATGAAACTTTATCAATAGATTTTCGCTCAATTGAAAATTTTCCAATTTTTGATTTTAAAAATAAACATTTTTTCAAGAAAATGCCAGAAGGCTCAAAAACTGCAAATATCTTGGTCGGAGAATTAGATTTTCTCAAAGAAGAAATAGTAGTTTTTGTTAAATTTTCCGAACCTGCTCTATTCTATAACATCACTGAAGTTCCTATTTCTACAAAATATTTCTTTTTACTACTCGGGCCACCCGAAAATAAATACAAAAATCGTCAAATCGGTTATTGTATATCTACTCTACTCAGCGATGAATTATTTCAAAATGATATGCACGAAGCTCAAGATAAGAAAGATATATTAAATGCGATTGATGATTTCCTACAACAGTCTACTGTAATTCCACCAGGTCAATGGGATACCAGTATTCGATTAGAACCACCTGAAAGAACGCCATCTAAAGTAATTTAAAAATTTAATGAAATATTTTGATTCAGTTTATTTTTATTGTACACATTGATTTTCTTTTGGAATTTTGAGATAATAGTCTAAAAACGTAGTTTGAAATACTAAGATTGTATTAATTTTGTTAAGATTTTTAAAATCGTCGTGTCATATAACTTTAAACTTGGCAAGTTTTCAAAAAATGAAGCATTTTGGATTCAACAAAAAAATTCAAATATTACAAAAGAGCTGAAAGTATCAGAAAAAATTTTTCTTTTTAAAATTTTTTGTTCACTCTAAAATGCACCCCTTTTTTGAAAACTTTCAAGCAGAAATATAGCAGTAAACAGATTTTCTTTTTCAATAAGCCTGTAAGCCCCTTGACGCGAGCTTTAAGCTCCTAAATTTTACGTTTTATTTTTAATTAAGATCAAGTTTATTTTCTTGGTTTTTCTAAGCGTTTAAAAGCACTTTTTGAGCAAGAAAAATTTTTGATTTTGCTGTTAAAGTTTGCAAAAATGTGCAATATTAATTGCGAATATCTGAAAACAAAATTACAAAGTAATTTTTTAAGGCGTGTAAAATCTCAGAAATCTGCAAGTTTTCTGCAATTTTGAAAATATTAAAAAATTAAAAGTGCATATTCTTTTCAAAAGTATTTTTTTAGCGATTTTTGCTGACAAAATAATAAAGAAAAAAGAAAATTTTAAACAAAACTTTAACATGCTAGACTTTACTTTATATGATTTGATTATTAGAAAATATTAGAATTATGTAGATTGAATTTTGGTTTTTAAAAGGAAGAACGACTTGTATTGCGTATGATAAAAGTAAAAAAAGACAAACCACATTATGGTGGTCATGAAGATGATCCATGTCTAAAAAGAACTGGCAAATTTTGCGGAGGCTTAATTGAGGATATTAAAAGAAAGAAGAGATGGTATGTTAGTGACTTTAAAGATGCTTTGAACTTTCAATGTATTCCAGCAATAGCATTTTTATATTTTGCTTGTTTATCTCCTATAATTACATTTGGAGGTTTGTTGGGCTATGCAACTGATCAAAATATGGGAGCTATAGAATCACTTTTATCGGGACTTATTTGTGGAGTAGCCTATTCATTATTCTCTGGTCAGCCTATGACCATAATGGGATCAACTGGACCTGTTCTTGTTTTTGAAACAATACTTAATACTTTTTCGAAGTAATTATTTAAAATCAAAATTACATTTTAAACCTAAAATTATTTTTATTTTTCAAAGAACTTATGGAATAGATTATATAGGATTTAGATGCTGGGTAGGCCTATGGGTCACCCTTTTTCTAGTTTTCATATCAGTTACCGATTTAAGTTTTTTGGTTAAATATATAACTAGATTCACAGAGGAATTATTCGCAATTTTAATTGCACTAATCTTCGTAACTGAATCCATAGACAAACTACTAAAAATAGCTAAAACTCATAAATACACAGATAATCCATTTTTGTATTCGAATGATTTTAATCAAAATAGTACGAGTTGTTTCAGATGTATGCATGTGAATTCTTCACATGATCCAAACGTATTTATTCTAAATGAATCCGTTTACAATGAAAAAGCCGTAAGCTAAGACTATAAAAATTTGCTGTAAAAATATTTTTTTTTAATTCGTATTTTTTTTTCAAAAGTGTGAAGGTCTTGGAAAAGATTATGTATTTCTGAGAGAATGTGAGCATATACCAGATGTATTTTTTTTCTGTGTTATTTTATATTTGGGAACATTTTTTATGGCAATATGTTTGAGAAAAATAAAATTTAGCAATTTTTTTCCATCAATGTTCCGAACTTTATTGAGCAATTTTGCTGTTGTAATTACTATATTAGTTATGGTGTCAGTTGATCACTTTGTAGGTATTGACACACCTAAGCTTCATGTTCCATCTGAATTCCACGTAAGTAGCATTAAATTTTTTTTGTCGAATTTATTCAAAGATATTGTTAATTCGTAAAAAATGATTCCAAAAAAAAAATATCAAAAATGACCCTTGACTTGTGATGGGCAACCGGTTTTCTCTAACGTCGAAATTTCAACCTAAAAACCTTTTAAGAATACTCCAAAAATATATCAAATTGTAGAGAATAAAATTCTCTATCGTTTGATACAATAAATATAATTTTATGAGTTTATATTGAATTTAAAATTAAATACCGGTTTTTAAAATCAAATTTAAAAAGTCTGTTAAAACCATTTTTTAACTTTATTTTAAAATTAAATTTAAATAGTATGATGTCAAAAAATAGAGAATTTTATTTTCTATAATTTGAGTATTAATGAAGAGGTTTTAGGTCGGAAATTTTGCTCAAACCGGTTACCCATCACTACTCTTTACAGAGTTTTTATATCTTAAAAAAGAAGAATTTTAATAGAAATTACTCATCTTATATAACTTCGTTTAAATGAAAAAAATATTTTTCATTACTCCAAATATTTTTTAAATTTTTAAAAAAGTTGTTTGAATTCCATGTTAAATAACGTAAAAAATTTAAAAAAAAATAAAACAAGACAAACCACTCAATTTTATTTTTATGAATCATCGAAGTTAAACTTTAAAAAGATCGATAGTAGTGATGTTGGTTAACCAAACGTTTGGTCGACCAAGTCTGCCAATTTTGGTTATAAAAATTTTGTTAACCAAATTTTTGGTTATCGAAAATTGGTTAACCAAAATTTTGGTTATCTTAAAAATTTTTTTTTGTTTAATCGATAGAATCATATCCAATTTTTACTTTTTTATATCTATAAAAAAAATTGGTTAACCAATTTTGGTCGACCAAATTTTTGGCAACCAATTTTGGCTAACAAAAAAATAAAACATAGTTTAACATGTTCGAACAAATTTTGAAAATTTTTCGAACACGCCATCCACTTATTTTAGCTTCGTATTGTAATGATTAAAAGAGTAATTACAGTGTTGGCGATTAACTTGTAACAATTGCCATTTAACGTTATCTAACGCCATCTAAAGGCTTCTACGTTTTTTGTTAGAAGGCGTTAGAAAATGCTAAATAATTTCCTTAAAATAAAAAAAAACAAAAATCTGGAATTTATTAAATAATTTATGTTTATTTTCTATTTTTCTTTCATATAATAAAAACGTTAGAAGCCGTAAGATGGCGTTAGATAATGTTAAATGGCGATTGTTACAAGTTAATCGCTATCACTGTAAATGTCTAAAGTATTTTAATCTTACCGTTAAAACTCGATAGCTAAATAATAGTAAAAAACTGACAAGATCACGATTTTCTATTTTTTACATCAGTAAGACATTTTCTGTTTTTGTCCAATTCGATCCTAAAAAATAAAAATAATCTATGACTGATTACCATAAAATTTTGACTTTATAATTTTAATTAAGCCAACAATTCCTGATCGTGGTTGGTTTATAAACCCTTTTGAAAGAAATCCGGGAAAACTTTGGCTCATTTTCGTTGCAATACCGCCGGCTTTCTTAGCAACAATTTTAATATTTATGGATCAGCACATAACAGCAGTGATCATCAATCGTAAAGAAAACAAATTGAAAGTAACTATTTTATTAAATTTTGTTTTTTTATTTTTCAAAACGATTTTTTTTGTTAGAAATCAGGCGGTTATCACTTGGACTTATTTATTTGTGCATTATGTATTGGTGTTAATTCTTTATTTGGATTACCATGGTTTGTGGCTGCGACTGTCTTATCAATGAATCATGTTATTGCATTGCGCAAAACATCAGAAACAACCGTTCCTGGCGTTGCACCTAAGCTTGTTGGAGTAATTGAACAAAGAGTTACTGGAACAGTTGTTTTTATTTTGATAGGATGCTCGATATTTTTGACCAGAGTTCTTTCAGTAATAATTTTAGAAAAAAAAAAATAAGTAAAAAAAATAATTTTATTGAGATTTTTTTTAAAGTTTATTCCAATGGCTGTTTTGTATGCTATATTTATGTACATGGGCGTAACTCCAATGGGTGAATTGGAATTTTTCCAAAGATTACTTCTATTATTAATGCCTAAAAAACATCAACCAGACTTAGTCTATTTGAGACATGTTCGTCTATCACGTGTTAATTTATTCACTCTGATTCAGCTTGTTTGTCTTTTAGTTTTATTTCTTTTAAAGCTTAACAAAAAGATAAGTATTACTTTTCCGTTAATGGTTTTAGGCTTAGTTTTCATACGCTACGGTCTCAGTTATTATTTTACAGAAAAAGAATTGTCTTATTTAGATGATATTTTACCAGGAACTGGAAAGAAAAAGAAAATACTAAATGTTAAAGAAGTTAATTTGGATATTTTAGAACAAGCTAGAAAGAAGTCAATATGGCGAAAAGATTTGAGCCAATCTCTCTCGACTAATAAGCTTAATAATCCTGTAAATATGAATTTGGTGTGTGAAATTAACGAATCAGATGAACCTATGCTAAAAAAGGATGAAAACATTATCCTCGAATAATTTCTTTATTATAATAAAATCAGATTATTTTAAATAATAAAAATTTATTTTGTTGAAACAAAAAAATTTATTGTTTAAATTGACTTGTAAAGTAAAAGTCATGAATTACAATAATGATCATTCAGAACGAACAAAAATGAACGTTCAGGAATGTTAGTGATAGTTCTTGGTTTCATGAACGTTCATTAGATTTTCTTAAAAAAAAAATGAGCTATATCTTAATACTTCGGAAAGGTTAGATGCAACAAAATTTAATGATTTTGTAAAATTTATTAATTATTCTTTAGAAGACTAACTAGGCTAACTAAGATTAACTAAGTTTTTTCAAAAATAGAGCTTTCCTTTTCTTAAATTTCAGGAAAATTTTTCAGGAAAGTTTGTGACCCACTGATCGTTTAATTTAATATAAAAAAATCTTCAAGTTAATTCTATGAAAAATTTAGATTTTTATTCAAACTTTGTTTTTGTTTACAAAATTTAATTTCATTTTTTTGAAAAATGATTTTTAAAAATTTTTTTTTTAATTTTTCAAAAAAAAATTCTGATTTATCTCCATGCATCAAAAAAAGTCTTTTTGAAAAATTTAAATGTCTTTATGAAGCAAAAAGAGACAAATAAACTATTCATAAAAGGTCAAATACCCGAAATACTAATATTTGATACTGAAGGCAAAGGATCATATACAAAAGGGTAATTTTTAAATAGTGTGAACAGCTTTGAGGCAAAAATTGGAAAAGCACAAATTTTGAGAAATCTTCGAGACTTCTAAACTTTCCGAAGTTAAAGCTTATTTTCTTGCTTGAAAGTCTAATGAGCGTTCACCAACGTTCCTAAACGTTCATTTTTGGTCGTTGTGAATGACCAGAATTGAATCATTTGTCTACTCATTTTAAATTTCGTGTGTTTTAATTTAAAGCATTAGTTTTAATAAAATTTTTTAAAAAGTTATTTTTTTGGCTTGCTATTTAGAATTTTAATAATTTCATTCAAAAGTGCTTGCGATTCTTTACCGATATTTTTTTTCAAATAATTGTTACACAGTTTATTAAGTTGAATTTCCTTCTCCTCTAAAATTTCATATTTTCTTTGCAATAGAGATAATTCTAGCTTGATTTGTGTCGGATCGATGTCATGACTTTGCTTTATTTTAAAATCTTCTTTGTAAGTGTTTTCCTTGCTTTCATGTTCTCGTAAAATTTTCAATTCCTAAATAATTTTTTATTAAATATTTAACAACGAATTTTTATTCATTAAACAAAATACCCGTGTTGATAAGCCAACTACTCGACCTTTTGGAATGGCATCTTTTTGTATAGCATATATCAAAAATGAAATGCAACTAGTTTCGAAAAAACTTAAATGTTCACTGGATAATGCCTTATAGTTGATAATGTGCTTGAAATTAAAGTTAAGTTCATTTGCATTAGCAATCATGGGAGTTTCTATAAAATCTTCGCTGCCAAATACTTTAAACTTTATTTTAAAACCTTTAGCATTTTCAAAATGATTTATCTCACATTTTGAAATATGTATCTAAAAAATCAAAATTAAAAATTTTATTAGGTTATACAAAATTATTAATTAATTTACTGAAAAATTAAATTGTTTATTTAGAAGCGTGTTTGGATCTTCTGTATAAGCTTTTTCACCCAAAGCTTTACCATCTGACGCACATGGACTAATAGTCACCATCATTGTTCCTATTTCCTGACCCTAAAATATATTTTAAATATTGAGTAAGAGAAATTTACGTCTTTCAAGTTACGCTCAAGATATATAAAAAATAGATGAAATATATGCTCTTATTTGATCATGAAAAATGGAATTTTATGTAAAAATGAATTGGAAAATTTGGAAATTTTTTTTGAAAAAGAAAATTATATTTTGTGATTTTTTTTAGTTTTGTTATTCGATAAATCATTCTTTAAATAGTTTAGGTAGTTTTTCATTATAAATTTTAATTTTCTTTATTCTAGATTTAATAATAAATTTACTTAATCTTTTCGATCATGATCGACTATTAATCGAAAATTTCTAGTCGACCGATCAATAAAATAAACTGATTGGGACATTTATAACCGATAGCAAAACAGAATGGAAAAATTTATATTATTAGTAAATCAAATGTTTCTATTTACTCTATAATCACATATATAAGCTTTATCCTCGAAGTCCATACAATAAACTAAACTATGCAGAAAAAAATTTGTTAAGCCAATAAATAAATCTTCTGGTGGTTCCCAAAATGGATCTTCTTCTTTCTTTATCTTTAATAGCGTATCTTCACCCTCTAAATAGTGTTGATATAAATCTTGCATCAAATATTTTCTATTCATTAATTTTCCTTTATCCCATAACCAAACGTTCATATTTTGCAAATTTGTCATTTTAACCATAACCCTTTTTATTTTTTAAAAAATAAATAATAATTATATTTGATAATTTTTTTATTGCCTAATATTACTTTTGGTTATGAGCTGTCTTAGAACTATGTTCTTCGAAAGCTATTGAAGGCACAATTATGATCTCGAATAAACGATGTTTATTCAATTCGTCAGATATCGCGTTGACATCACCAATTATTGGTAATAACTCGATTATTTCTTCTTGAATTTCTTTTTGCTCTTTGGTCAAAGAGGTATTCTGTGAAGAATAGCCTTTAGCCTCAGCTATTTCTTTTTGAGCATTTTCCCAAGTTATTCTCTTTTCTTTCGGATCGCTCTTAACAGGATTTATAAATACATACATATTCGACGATCCTTTATATTTTGAAATTTATAAAAAAAATTAGTAATTTTTTTGTAGATAAATTTTACCAAATAAAATTCTGTCATTATGTTTCAATTCGATTGAGTCTTCGACATTGATACCGTTGACTTTTACTTTTGCGCCCATTTGATTCAGATTTAATGTTATTTTTCCTTTTTTATTTTTAATTGTGGCATGTTCAGTTAGAATACTTAATCCACTCAATTTTATTTTAGAATTATCCGATCGACCAATTGTAGTTTCTTCAGCATCCAAAAAATGGCAAATAACATAAGACAAAATGGGATCCTCGTTAAGATTAGTCAAATATGGCACTTTGTTTTTGAGTTCTTCTTTTAATTTATTTTCTTTAGTTTCCGTAGCAGTTTCTTGCTGCGCTTTTTGTAGCTAAGAAATTACAAAAAAAAATTTTTCATTAGTCATTAAAATGTTTTATATATTTCAAATTACTCTTTCTTTGAAACTTGTGTTTGTATCTTGAATGATTTGCTGATTAATCTCCATTTGAGCTTTTATCTCTTCGTACATTTTTTTCTTCATTTCTTCGATTTCTTTAAAAGATATGTATTTAGAAAAAAAGAAAGAATCAAAGAAATAATTGAATTATGCCGAAATTTTTGAAAAAGACTAAAGTAAATCAGTTTCAATAACATTTTATAATTAGAATTATTATATTTAGGATCTTGACAAGATTAATAAAGAAATAAGATTCTTATAGTTTTCTTGAATTTTCCTTTTGAAAATTTTTTAAAGCATGTATGATCTTACAAGATAAAAAATTCCTTAAACAAGTGTCTTAAGGATTAAAAAGAAAATAACTTATTAAAATTATTTAAGATCCTTATCAAGATCCTACTCCGTCCTGAATTAGGATCCTGTCTTGTATGAATTTTCTATCAAGAAAATGTTTATGGGCTAGACGGAAACTACTGAATATTTAAAAATAATTATATTGATTAGATTAATAAATACAAATTTGTGAAAAAATGTCATCAAAAATTTTATTTATTTTTAAAAATGAACATTTTTAATAGAATATTTAAAAAACTATCTCATTTTAAATTTTTAAAAAGGGTCACAGTATTTATGTTTTACATGGGATTACCAAGTACCAGGCAACTTTAAAGTAAGTAGTAAAGCTAATGGTCTAGTAATGACAATGCTCCTTTTTCGGGGAAAATTGTGTATGATCTGATTTAATAAAATTATTTGTCTAGTTTTTGATTAAAACAAGTTTTGAAGAAAATTTTCAAAAAGAGCTCGAGAAATTCATTTCTAAAGCTACCTAAAAATTTGTTTTAGTCATGGAATTTTAATTTTTAATGCTAAAGTAAGAATTGTTGCCAACTTCGAATAAATTAACACTGACGACTTTGAAATATTGACATTGGATAGTGTCGAAGAAGAAGTTTCAGTAAAGTCTGAGGATAATAAAAAGGTAAGAAATGAAAATTTAAGTGAATTGGCTTTAAACGAGAAGCAGCGAATCAAGCTCACCAAATTAATTTACTTACTAAATAAAATACTAAAATACTTAAAATTAATTAGCGATAACCGAGATTTGTTTAGTAAAACTTTGTCTTATCCTGGTAGTGCAAAAAACGTAATGCATGAAGTCCCGACAGAGGATCATCCCCCTATTAACTTCGTACCTTTTAGGGCTGGGGTTAAGGAGAAGAAGATAAAAAATTGATGAAATGCTAAAGCAAAGCCTTCGTATAGCTCCTGGGCAGCGCAAGTTGTTCTTGTTGGGAAAAAGGATGGTTCAGTTAGGTTTTGCGTAGATTATTGGTAAATTAATGAAATTAGTCTCTTCATAATATGAAGAGACTGAAAAGGTAAAATAATATGCAGAAAAAATTTTGAAAAGCTAGAATTTTCATAAAAATAGTGTAATGCATCATAGTAAGTAAGTTTTAAGATGTCTAGATTAGTGTGGAGTCGTGGCTGATTGGATCGCGTATTCGCCTGATGAGAGCATAGAAGCTCGAAACGCGTCGCGGGTTCGATCCTCGCCGGCTGCACATTAATCTAGATAAAATCCCCAAAAGTTAAAGTTAGATAAAAAGATGCCAGTCATTACAATAGTTTAAAATAGATCTATTATTATATTTGCCAAAAATACTAACCTTCCTTAGAATAAGATATTCCAGATTTTTGGTCTAAATTTACCGTCAATTTACCACTTTCAATCATAGCCTTTAATTTTTCATTTTCTTCTTTAAGTGTTCGTATCATTTTATCAACTGGATTCTCATTTACAACAGCTTTAGTCTTAATTCTTTTAGCTCGATCAGCATAACGGAGTGTTGATAAAGTTTCTGAATAATTTATATCAGCTGGTGAAAGTGCGGCTATCATTATAGTTTTACTTAAGAAGCAAAAATAAATATTTTATGTTTGTATTTAAAATTGATTTTCTTTATCGAACCTATTTCCTCCTAATGCATTTTGTAAAAGCTTAGTCAATACTGAATCTCTATAAGGAACTACAATTTTTTTCTTCGACCCCATTGATATTTCAGCCAATGCCTAAAATTAAAATTTTTCATTTTATTTATTTTTATTAAGGAATTTAATTCTTTACCGATATGACGTTTCCTAAAGCAGATAACGATTTATTAATATTAGCTCCTTCTTTTAGTCTATCACCAGTAGCTCCAGTATTATCAGCTCTTTCCGAACCTGCTAAATCCACTAGATTTATAACACTACTTTTTTTTGTTTGTCCATTTGGAGTATTAAAAATTTGGTCAAAAGTAATTGTTACTATAGTATGGGCTCTTGAACTGGTAGCATTCATCTTAGTCGAAGCAACTGTACGATTAGCTGTACCCTCTTCGATTCTTCTTTCTATTTCATTATAGCTTCCCACTGGAATACGCTTCAAATCTTGAGCGTAAAAATAACCTTGACTCGGGTGTTGTCGAACTTGAAGGCCACCTTTTTGATTGTCTTTGCTTAATAAATCATTCACTTGTTCATTATATATTTCAAGCATTGAAAATGTTACTTCAAATTTCTTTTAATTTAGGCAAAAAATATTTTAAAAAAAAAAGTTCTAAATTTATTTTTTATAATTTTACATCTTGACTTTGAGAAATACGTTTGAAAAGGGCTTCACATGTTATAGGCACTATACCTCTTTATTAAAAAAAAGAATTTCAAATGGTTTAAAAATAAAAAATCAAGAGAAGCAATTACTTATTAACACCATAACCGACCATAGAGTATGACTTTCCAGAGCCAGTTTGCCCATAAGCAAAAAGTGAACAGTTAAAACCATCGAATGCATTCTTTAAAACACCAAATCCCAAATCATCGAATACTTTTTGCTGAGAAGCGTATCTTGAATGAGGCGAGTCTGGTACCAGTGTACCATCTGACTTTTCTACAAAGCCATCGTGTGACCTAAATATAGAAAAAATTCTCAATTTCATAGAACCATTAATATCAGTTCAAGCATAAACTTACCAATATGAATGATCATACGAGAACTTAATTTTTTCGAATAAAATTAATTGAATTATTAATGAAAGATGTTAAATATTTAATGAATTAAAAGAAAATAATTCAAATATCATGATAGAACCATTTCAAATACCGTAAATATTTGTTTTAATCATCTCAAACATGAATAAAACCAAGTTTACGGAATAGTGCGACGTTAACAAACAAATATTTACGGTAAATGAAATAATAAAATAATAAACGAAAATATAAAAAAAAATCTTTAAATAATAGCCAACATTTTATTAGGGAGATTTTAGTAAATTACCTAAGTCAAAATGTTACGATATCTCGAAAAAAAAATTTTATCTAAAGTTCACTTTCGTTACTTCAAAAAGCTACAAGTCTAATTTAATAATTCAAAAAAAGCTATATTTGCCATGTTAATATAAAGCTTTGAATTCGGAATAAGTGAATTTTTTCAAAATTTCATGAGTCACGACAATACGTCTCTCTGGGTTCACATAATTTACACAATTGACAGGCTCCAATAATTTGTTCAAAAACAAATAAAAATTTTAATTTTTATACGCGAAAATAATAAAAAATTTTCTCAAATATTGAAAAATCTATTCAAGCTTTAGAATTTTAATACAGTACAATCCAGAACTAAGTTAACAGGTTTCGAAGCCGGACTTATGTCGGCTTAAGCCGCTCCGAAACTTTGGCTTAAGTCGGGTGTTGACTTAATTCAGAATTGTACTGTACTTAGTGAATTACTCTAAAAAAATTTAAAAAGTCTCTCGAAGTACTTCAGTTAAGGACTTTTCATGTATTTTGAATTATTTTCTATAAACTAAATTTCCCAAACTCAATCATATGCTTATTTTCTATCTATCAAAAATTTTTAGCAAAAATAATCTTACCGATTTTGGCGCTTCATCTTAAAAAAAAATATTTAAGTTCTATTACAGGATATTTCTGAAATAAGATGACAGTCTGTTTAAGACGTTGTTTAAAAGCATCTTAAGAGATTTTAAACAATCCAAAAGCAATGCTTAAGAGGGGTTTAAGACTATTTTTTTTACTTAAGCAGAAAATTCTTTACATATTTTTCGAAAAAAATGCTTGAGAGATTGTATAAGAGGATGCTTAAGAGGGTCTGTCTTAAGAATACTCTTAAGAGAATATTTTTTTTTCATTTAAAACTTGCTCTAAATATGTTTAAGACATCTTAAGAGATTTTCCATGAGATGTTTAAGATGGTCTTAAGATTTGCTTAAAAATTTGTCAACTTATTTCAGAATAAATGTACTGTATTATAATTTAATAAAATAAAATCTCACTTGGATTATCAGGATCTTCAATTGTAGTTATTTGACCATCTATTTTTATAATTAACTTGGCACCTCTTTCTTTTTCCCTATGAAAATTTTAGGCTTGATTTAACGTATAACCTTGCTGCGAGATGCATGTGCTTATAGTGATTCGTATGAAAACGTAACGCCAACCGTCAACCGTAACTTTTGACCGTAACCGTAACCATAGCTCAAACATCTTAAAATTGAAAATTAAGTCAAATTAACATGGGTTACGGTTACGATCAAAAGTTACGGTTGACGGTTGACGTTACATTTATATAAGAACCACTGTAAATCTGGGTTTCCAAGTAGTTTACAGTGATCTGATTGACTGAAAGAAAAATTAACCAGATTTAAGTACATGCATCTCGCATCAAGCGGCTTTTTACCTTTGATTGAAGGGTCTGCATCGTACAGCAACTTTAACCCTAAAAAAAAACTTAAATTAAATTCAAAAAATATAAATAAAATTCAAAATCAATACGATTCCTCAGTCATTTATTAGGATTTTCTTTTTTTTTTCGTTGGAAAAATATTTTTTGGTTCGAAAAAAAAATTATTCAAGAAAAAAAATATCAAAATTCGTTAAACTTAGAAAAAAAATCAAAAATAACATTTTTTAGCTTTTGATATCGATTTTTTTTTCAAGTTTGAAAATCCTTGAAAAAAACAATATTTATTTATAGTCGGGAAACTTAATTATTAAATTTAACAAAAAATTAATAATAAAATACCTTAAATGATCATTTTTATTAAAAAAAAAATATCCAAGCAACAATTAGAATCAATTGCGCAATCGATCCATTGTTTTTTTGGAGTTTTTTACGTCACATACAAAAACTGTTTTAACTGAGCAAAATTTTAAAATGAAACTTTATTCATAGAGGAGTTACTAATGACAACCATTTAATATATTTTTTGTAAATTTATAAGCATAGATTTGTTGTGTTCGCAGTGTTTGGATTTTTTTTTCTCTTCTTAGCTAACTTGACTATCATTTAATAAACAAAAATAATAAATTTCTTTTTGTTCACTGTTAATTTTTAATTTTTTGAAAAGAAGATATTACAATATAATAATAGAATTTATATTAAAAAATGTCTTTGCCATTCCTACCAGGAAATAGTTTCGATCGAAAAGTAATCCAAATATTACATTTAATAATTAAATGATAGAATTTAAGATTTTAATTTTTAAGATCGGTCAAAATAAATTTCATTTATCCCATCACTTTGACAAATATAATGGAGTAAATTTAATGGTTGGCGAAAAAAAACCAGGTGTTGGCGGTGAGCCATTGAGAGGTCAAGATTTGAGAAATTTAAATTCGGTCTACCCAAGAGGTAAAATGATTTATTATATAAGCAAAAAAAAAATTGGAATCTTTTTGTTTGGGTCAACATTTTTAATTTTTGTTGATTTTCCACTCCTTAAAAGTTCAAATTCGGAAAGCGTTGACTGTAAAATAATCGCTGCCAATATTTTACAATATTTAGAAAATATTCAACAAAATATTTTTTTTAATGAAAAAAATTTATTATACAACTTTGGTCATTCACAACTTCCATTTGTGAAAGTTCATGAACTTTCATGAATTTTAATGTGTTTAATGGAAACGTAAAAATTCACAAATAAAAATTGTGAATGACCAATATTGTACAATTAATTTAGAATAAATTTCATTAAAGAAATTTCGAATTTCTTAGACTAAAATTAAAACAAAAGACGTAAAATATTTTGAAATTAATACCGTAAACGCTTGCACATAATTACATATAAAACTAGTAGAAATTCCAGTATTATAACTTGTAATTTTAACCGAAAAAGTCTTTTTATCAACCCTTTATAGTTGTAATTATATGGCGATTTTCGGGTATAATTGCAGGATTTCATGTAAAGGATGCAATTGGAAAATGCATCGCTTTCGAATTATAGTAACATGGTGCAATAAAAAAAGAAAATTCACCTATTATATTTATGGCAAGTTATGTAATTATGGCAAGTTTTCAAAAAGAAGAGGCATTCGAGAGTCAAAAAAAAATTCAAAAAAAATTTTTTTTAACCGCTATTTTTAGCTCTTTTGCAATATTTAAAAAATTTTTTTGAAATTTTTTTGACTCTTTTAGGCTCCCTTTTTTTGAAAACTTGCCTTATATTGGGTCAAATAATATCTATTCAGCTACAATTACATGTAGCTTTATGGAAATTTTTTGGTTCAATTGCATTGAACGAGCCTTGTCGGTAATTTAGTTTGAAAATTTTTTTCATTTATAAATTTTTTTCATTTTTTTCTGGATAAAACCAAATAAAAAAATCTACAAGGACTAAAAATGAAAAAACAAACGGATTACCAAAATTTAGTTCAGTCTAAAAAAAGATCAAGATGAAAAATGATCATAAATCACTTAATTTTATTTTATAATGTTTAATAAAAAACATTTTTGTTCTATTCTCAGTGAAAATCTCTCTATTTCTTAGGTTTCATGTTAATTATTTTTGAACATTTTTCAAAAAAATAAAATTTTTTTTTATTTTAATTTCAGGAGAAGGTAGTGATAAACCAGCTTGGGTAGCATTTGACAAACAAGTTTTATGTTTCGACGCTTATTTCCAAGAATCTGTAGTTGAAAGACCAGGCGAACAATTTCGAATTAGATATGTTAGAATTTATTTCTACTTAGAAGACGACACAATTCATGTCGTCGAACCGAGAACTAAAAATGCTGGATACAACCAAGGAACAATTATAAATCGTCATCGTATTCCAAGACCACCTCCATACGATGACACATTTTACACAGTTGAAGATTTTAATGTTCAAAAAGAAGTTGTTTTTTATGGAAAACGTTTCAAAATAACAAGCTGTGATCAATTTACACAAAATTTTTTGACCAAAATAGGAGTGCGTGTAGCTGATCCAATTGAACCACCAAAAGATCCATATAAAGGTATTCGAGAAGTTAACGACGGTGCTCAAAATCCTCTCCGTCCATACGAAAGAATCGACACTTTAAAGCAATACTTAGATCATGATAGACAAGTTTTAAGATTTACATGTATTTGGGATGACCGTGACACCAAATTTGGCGAATTAAGAAGATTCAGATTACACTATTATTTAGCTGATGACACTGTTGAAATTCTAGAAATCTTAGCCCCCAATAGTGGCCGAGATTCTTCATCAACATTTTTAAGCCGTCAAAAATTACCAATGGAAATAATTCACATGGGTAAACCAGGTGATAAACCAACAAGAACAGTACTTAACGTAATTGGTAATTTTTTTGATGGTGGTAGATATATTTTAGACAATCTCAAAACAGGAGCCATCAATGTAAACTATTACAAAGATAGTGATTTAATGATTGGTAGAGTTATTAATGTTTTCGGTAGAAAAGTACTTCTTACAGATTGTGATGAATTCACTAAAGAATTTTACCGAAACAAATATGGTATTGATAACTTCTCTCCTGTTCAATACGACTCAGGAAATAATATGAGACGAGTGGAAAGAATGAACCCGCCTTATAATGGCTTCGGTTCTGAAGAAGATTCTTTGGCTTCATGTCAAAAAATGGTTCCAGAACCTCCTAAAAAAGATTTTATTAAATGGATGGCCTATGACAGAAATGGTCTAGAGTCCAACACTCTTAGATTTTTAGCAAGAATACATACTAAAGATCCCATACAAGCTGATCGTCGATTTATAGTTTCATATTTCCTATCAGATGATTCCATAATGGTTCATGAGCCACCAGTTAGAAATTCAGGTATTAATGGTGGTCGATTTTTAGAACGAGGCCGTGTTAAAAAACCAGGTCAACCAATGTACTCTACTAAACTACCCGAATATTACAATTATAAAGACATGTTTGTCGGAGCTGTTTTACAATTGAATAATTTCTTTTTTATTTTGTACGATGCCGATGAGTATTGTTATGAGTTTATGGAGAAAAATTCAAACATGTTTCAATACTCAAACTTAAATAATGTCTTAAGAAAATTTAGGTCTTTAAATCAAACTGAATTAATTGGTAATTTGGAGAGTAATTTTAGAAAAAATGACAATTTTAATTCTGGAGTTATTGGATTTACGGCATTTTTCTCAGCTTTGAAAAATGTTTTAGGCGATCAGCTAAATGAGCAAGAAATTATAACTTTAGCTAGATCATATGGTTTGGAGACTAAAAAAGAATATGATTCACAATCAATAGCTGCAGTAGCTCAAGAACATTTAAGAAAAAATAATTTCGATTTGTTCGCAAGATTTAGAGATGCGTTACAATCGGCTGATTCGTTTAATCCAAACGAACAGTCTTTGTCGGTCAATGATGCTAGATCGGTTATTAAAGGTTTTAAAATGCCAATTCCAGATTATTTATTAGACATGCTTTTACAAAAGTAAGACTTTATTTTTGATAATTTCGTGTGAGAAAAAAAAAATTGTATCAATAAATTTTTTTTTAAGTACTCGATTGGAAAGTGGAAATATTTGTTTAAGGAATTTACTTACTACACTCAATTGGCGAGAAAACCCAGTAGCAGCACCAAAAGAAACATTTCAAAATATAAGACCTGACGATTCGAAAATTTTTGAGACATCAACCTTAGAAAGACAACAACTAAGAGTTAACTATTCGGCTCTAATTTCTGAGTTGAATGGAAATTAATTAAAAATAATTTTTCTTATTTTTAAAATTTATTTGAAAAATGAAAAGTTTTTTTTTCTGATTTTAATTTGTATTTTTTTTAAATATTGAGAGTTCATAAAAAATTGAATTTTTATTCCATAAAATATTCAATAATAAAATTTGAAAAAAATAAATAAATTTCAAAAGAACATTTATTTTTTTTTTTTTCTCTATTTCCTATTTTTTACTTTCTAGCAAATTTCTTTATTTCAAGTTTCACTAATGTCGTAATGTCGTGCTAAATTATGCAATTAAAAATTGGGTTTTGTGCATGTACCATTTTCCATGGATCAGATGATAAGAGTTGACTTAATTCATATTTTATAATTTTATGCATTAGATCTGAAATATTAGCATTTGACAAAAAAGCTGCCCAAAGTCATTAATATTACTATCTTTAAATTTTATTCCTCAATTCAAAAACCATTCCGAAAATTTTGTGAATAATAAATTAAATATATTGTTGTCGGTTAGAGCCAATAAAATAATATAAACTATTTTGTTACATAGGGAAGTTAATTGAATGGATCAATGGTTAGAAAAATAATATTAATTTAGGCTCGCTATCTAAGTTATATTTATAAATTTGTTTTATAAGAAAAATAAGGATCTTGTATTTTGAATTAAATAGTTTTAAAGCTGTACTCGGTTTACTTTAATGACTCCGAAACAGAAAAAGAAATCTAAACTCCTATGAATCGAATTGTTCAAAATATAAACCTAATTTTTTAAAGAATGGTTAAATCTATTAATAAAAATACTTTCTGAATATTTTTATCAGAATAGACATTATTAAGGCTCAAAAACAGCCATATTTTAACCTAACGCTTATGATTTGGTGAACCTTACTAAATTTTTGATTTTAAAAAGACTTCATTCGTTTAGTTTCCAAATGGTTCAAAATATATAATGTTCTCAAGGTTACTATTTGTTACATTTTTATAAATAGAAATAAAAAAATTTAAAAAAAACAACAAATATTGATTAAAAAATTACAAAAATTAAGTTATTTCGCTTGGTAAAGTTTTTTCTTATTTTTCAACTAGGGTGTTGGGGGTATCAAAAAGTGTTTTATAGATATCGATCGGAAAAATTCAATTCGACTAGGAAAAGAAGATAAAGTAATATTAGTTTTTAAATCGAAGTAGTTTCAGACTTTGACGATAATTTTCGTATAAAAAAATAATTATTGAACGAGTTAAACGATAATATTTATCATGTAAAAATTATCATATTAGTTTTTTTCGAATAAAATTTTCGGAAATTTAATTCGAAAAAAAATTTCGAATGTTTTATTTATTGGACAATTAAAATTTCGAATAAAAATATAAGGAAAAGGTTTAAATAATTAAAAAAAATTGTTAAAAAAGAATATATCGATTAATTTTGAATAAGTTTAGATTTCAACTTTATAATTGTGAGTTTTTAATGTTTTTTTCGATTCAACTTCCTTCTTTTTTCATCTTGGATAAATCCATCTACTGAAAAAGCCTTTCAACTGGAAAAGAAGCTGATGATAAACTGAATAACTTTTTTGAGTTTGAAGATTAAATAGGCAAATTAAAGAATTCGATAGAACTTTCTAAATCAGTTTAATTAGAACAAACGATTTTGTAAACTTCGATTCTGTGACATTTTGATTTTGTGACAAATAAAATTTCTAAGATTTAATTTTAATACTCTTAAATGCATTCTTTGTTTGATTTTGTAATTTTTTTGGCTTTTCTATTAGAAGTTCTTATTGAAAAAGGACCTAATTGAAAATGAGATGTAAAGTTGTCGCTGGTAGAAATTTTTTGTTTTATTTTAAATTAAATAAAATTAAACTAAAGGTTGATTTATTTTATCTTTTGCAAATTTAACTTCTCTAATTTTTGAATATTTTCGATTTAAAATTTTACTAACCAGTTGTATCGATAAAAATATTATCGAACAAGCTTATTAAAAATATTTTTCGATCAAGATAATTCAGATATTGAATTAATCCCATAACGCAAAAGCATTTTCGATAATAGGTTTTATTTTGTCGAAAAACTTAATTCTGTTCGATACCCAACCCTATTTTCAAAAAAATCAGCTTGTTTTTTCTTAAGTTCTAACTCTTTTAAAGCCAAACATGGACTGTGCTCATCCGAATATTTATAAATCCAATGAATTATTCCAACTTTACGAGACTATTGCTTTTGTAAAGTAAGTTCATTCAATTGAAGCCTGCTCCCCGGAGAAAAAATTAGGTAAAAGTGATAAATTACTTGATCCTTAAATAAAATACGTATCAGCCCGTCGATTGTAATTATCTTTAATTTGAGACCAAGCTTGTCAAAAAATAATACAATATACCTATCATTATACCTTATTAAGCTAAGATTACCAAAAAAGACAAAAAATGGTCTGAAAAAAGAAAAAAGACCTAAAACGACTAAAAATTTTACATAATTTGAAAGATGTGACAGAGGTCGAAAGATATCTGTAACAATTTGATTTCTTCTTTGAAAAAATGAACGACAGGAATAAATTTAAAAAATTAGAAAATTAAAATAAAAAACAGACATGTTCTAATTTTTCTAGACATACTGTATTAGATATAAGCAAGCTCACTTTTTGACCATAAAGAAAAATAAACTTGAAAATTTAAAAAAATATTTTAGAATTTTATTTAAATTAAAACAAAAAACAACTAAAAGGTATCATTATGCCATTCATTTATGGATCATAAATTAAAAAGTTTAAGCAAGAAAAAAAATATCGAACAATAATCGAATAATCGAAAATTAAAGTCGTTGAAAGGATAAATAATGAAAAATTTTTGGTTCTTTAATACTAATTAAAAGTGACTGTGATATGCTACATCATTTTGTTCATACTCTTGAACTAAAACTGTAGTCTTTTTGCATTTTTTTTTGTGAACAAGTAATATCAATTAAAAGATCTTAAAAATTGAAAAGTAATATGCTACAAAAATGAAACAAAAAATAAAACAAAATTTAAAAAGAAAAAAATTTTCAAATTAACAAATTTCTTAACTAAGAAAACACTAGTCGCTACAGCTTTGTCGAATTGTTTTGATTTTTTGAAGTATTTGATGGTTCAATAACTATTGTAGGTATTGAATTTTGTGATATAGTTAGATTTTTCTCAACTAAAGGAACATTAGCATCTTCATCAATGACTGGTGAAGCTGTCAAATCATGCTTTCTATAAATAGGCTTACTATCACTATGCTTCTTTTTGCGATAAACCAATGAATCTCGTTCATTTGATAATTGTTTGTCACTATTAACTAATTCTTGCCAAATATGAGTCTTTGATAATTCAGTCGATATATTTATCGAATCGGTCTTAATCTAAAAAAAAATATAAAAATAGAAGCTTCACAAAAAAAATTATCATTTCGTCCATAATTTCTTACGTAAGTCTTTCCCTCTTGACTTTCTAATTCACCTACGTCTTTACCATCTTCTTTAGATCTCTTCACAATTTCAGGCATAATATCATCTAAATATGACAACTCTTTTTGTGTGAATATATAATCCATTAGTTTTCGAATGCCAACAAGTGCAAGCACCATAATGGGAAATAAAATGCTTATAGTTTTGTTCATTTTTATAATGAATAACATTGCTAAACATGATATTTGAATTATTGTAAATATGTGGACTTTGAATGTTCGAACATGACGCAAAAATATATAATCTGGTTGATGTTTTTCGGGCATGAAAAATAAAATTAAACGTTGCATAAATTGTATACCATTCAGTGACGATATACCCATGTATAAGAAAATACCGTACAATACGGGCATTGGAATTTTCTTGAAAATTTAAATCAAAATTTAAAATAATATAAATTAAAAATATTTACAAAATTGAATACTCTCAATAAGGTCGATAAAAATACTGATGAGCCAATCAACATAAAAACTACTGTTCCTGTTAAACGCTGTTCTATTACACCAAGAAATCTTTTTAAATAAAATTTAATCGTTCACTAAAATTTAAGAAAATTCTTGCTATTTTTTTTTATATTTTACTTTGGTTTCTCTCCAGGAGCACTTGCCTCTGATTCTTTTTTCAAACTTAAAACATGATTAATTGACAAGACTGTAGCAGCTACAAACCAAGGAATTCTTTAATTAGAAAATAATGAATTAAGATAACTAGAAAAAAAAAAAATAAATAAAATACCCAATTAGTGAATTTATTCCGATTGCAATGGCAACTATTAATAAATCTAAATGATATCCTGATGATTTTTTAAGTTTATTCTCTTTTCTATTAACAATAACTGCTGTTATATGTTGGTCCATAAAGACTAAAATTGTTGCTAATAGAGCTGGTATTACGGCGGCAAAAGCTAACCATATTTTATCCTTATTGCGCTCAATCGGATTTATAAACCATCCTCTAGTAGGAATAGTAGTCTTTTTAGAATGAATTAAAAATAAAAAAAAAACTATTTATTTGATTTTGAATTTAAGTTTTTATTTATAAAAATTACCTCAAATTTTAATGGTACAATAAGCTTAGGGGTATCAAAACCAAGATACGAATCTAGAGCAACAGCAGAGATAATTGTTATTACGACACCAAAATCAGATACTTTAGAGCGAATACTTGACGGAAAAAATCTACTTGTTCTAAATGCTCTTATTGTCATCGCAAGTAAAAATGTGAATATATAAAGAAATACTGATACAAAGAAAACATCTGGTGAATATTTACAATCTTTTCTGAACTGATACGCAGACCCTAAATTTTCACACTTTTTAAAAATTAAATTAATAAACTCAAGACGAAAATTTCTTTTTTGAATTTAATTACTTCTTTTTGATTTAGAAAATTTCCAGCTATCGTTTGATTTCCTAAGTGAACACATCGACTACAATTCGAATTATTTAAATAATCATTTACATACTTGTTGGGGTCATTTGAATACTCGTAAGTTTTGTGAATTTCAATTAGCTTCGATATTGATTCTTTTATAAATATAAATGCAATCAATGATGCAAAACTTTCCTCTTCAAAAAAAAAAAAATTAAATTTTTTATTTTCAAATTATAAATTTAAAAAAAAATTACCTGTAAACCTAGTAATGTATTTAACTAGTGCACTGCAATCAGTGACAACTATAATAACTAATATTAAACATGTCCATAAGCCTATCCAAGCTCGAAAGCCCATGTAATCAATTCCATTATCTCTAATGAGATTTTTAAATGACACGATTAGTTAAATTAGAAAAAATTTTATTTAAGACAATTACTTTGAAAATTGATTTAGGATTGTTTCGAAAACTAAAACAGGACCAGTACTTCCTAAAATAGTGATTGGTTGGCCAGCAAATAAACTGTATAGAATTCCACAAATAGCTCCGGATAATAAACTTTCTATAGCTGACTTAAAATTTTAATTTGAAAAATTTTTTGAAATTATTTAAAAAACATAAGTGAACTCATGTTTACCATATTTTGATCGGTGGCAGTACCTAAGAGACCACCAAATGTAATAATTGGAGATAAACAAGCAAAATACATGAATAAAATTGAAGATAGACATTGAAAATTTAATCCATCTTTAAAATCGCTCAAGAACCATGGTAATTTTCTTTTACAGTCGTCTATTAAACCACCACAAAATCTTCCAGTAAATGTTAAACCTGGATCGAATTCATGTGAATGAGGCTCTTCTACTTTTTTTAAAACAGTAGTTAAAGAACCATTTAATTTGGTTGATTCGGCCAAGCGCTCAAGTCTCTCTTCCTTAAAAATTCAAATTTTCTAAACGAAAAATTTAACTAAGAATTGATTCAATTTTTTGTTACTTTCAAAGGAAGTTTATTAGGAGGATCGAGTCGAATATTAGGATCCCATTCACCTGGTGGTAAGACTGTGACTTGATCTAAAAATACGTCGAATGCATTTAAAATATCGTGTTTATTTTTAGCTTTATAAGCAACTTCATGAAAAATCTTAAATAGTTAAAGTTATCTATCTTTTTTTTTTCAATCATATAAAAATAAAAATTTTACTTCGTCACTCATTAAAGTGGAAACTGAGCGACCAATTTCGTGATATCGAGGTAGATTTCCTTTCGTTCCAAGTATTATGAATAAAAATCTGGTCGGTACAGGCACTTCAGTCAAATCTCCGAGAATGACTGATTTAGCTAAACGAACGAATACGGTAAATTGATGTTCTAAAAAATCGACTTCACCGACCAAAACATTTGAGGCTTCAGCGCCAGTTGGAATTTTCCTCATGAAATTTTGATTCATCTTATGAAAAATTAAAATAAATTAAATTTTTTTAATTAGCATGCTTTTAACTTTGACTCAATTAATCAAACAAATGGTTTCATTATTTTAAGAAAATACTGCCTTAAAGTTTCATGCATTTTCAAATACAATTCTAAACCATACTTGTTCAACTAAGCGTTGAATTTTTTCAGTTTTAAAAAAAAATTGACTAAAATTTTACATGCGAGATATTTTTTTTACATACATTTTATTTTTTTAAAGGCTTAATTTGAATATATATTAAATACCTTATGAGTACTCAAATTAGAAGCGACAGATACATTTGAACCAATTGTGGTAAGTAATTCCTAAATAAAATTTTATATAAAATTATTGAAATTTTTTAAAATTAACACTCCTTGATTATAAACTAAATGGAAACTTGGTCGTAAAGTAATTTATCAATATAAACTTTTAAGCTTATCTAAAATATTTTGCTCAAACTGCCATAAAATTACTTTTAGGAAAAGTTAGAAATTTTTCTATCAAATCTAAAATAATTCGAAAGAATTGTTAATCATTTTTTCTGTACAATGCATTAACCTTCAAGCAGTTATTTTTTGTAAATAAATAAATAGCCCATGTTAATTAGCCTTGATTTTCAGCTTTAAGATGTTTGAGCTATGGTCTTGATTACGATCAAAAGTTACGGTTGACGTTACATTTTCATTTAGAACTACTGTAAAATAATAAAATTAAACAAAAATTAATACACCCTTTTTAATTAAATTTTTAAAATTAGAATTTTCAAAAATTTCAGATAAGACCAACTGTTAACATTTTGTTCAGCTTACAAATAAATAATAATAGAAAATAACAGAAAGAGTTCTTTATATCAATTTAATTCGTATTTGATATTTGTTAATTTGTGAATAAAACTAGGTTTTATAAAAGAGCATAATTTACTTTTGCTTTCGAATCGGTTTTAGATATCCTAGTCTGTGAACCAGTCAATTCAAATATTGGCTGAGTTGGCGATTGTTTTAAATTCAAAGAACTAGCATTTGCAGCAAGTAAGCTTGATGAAGGTACATGTGAGAGACTTCCTAAATCTTTCATATCAATATGTGAGGCTCTTTTACCCAAATCAGCAAGAGATTTAATTAAAGGAAAAGGTCTTTTTTCACCGTTGCTTATTTGTCTTTGAAATTCTTTTTCGTGTTGATGAACATGTTTTAGCAATAGAACATTACGAACATTTTCTCTGTGATCTTCACTTAAAAGGTGAAGTCTTATGACACTATCCATTATACCATCTTCAAAAACAAGTTTAAATTATAAAGAAATTAATAAGCTTTTTTTTGCTTGGAATTACCAACTATATTTGGAAGATCTTCGCCGGGAAAGTCGAGTAAAGTAGCTCCATTTAATAAACAACTTCTTAATTCAAATAAAGAGTGTAAAGATAGAGTAGCAACGTGAGGTTTGGACCATCTACCGCCGTTTTCAACTTCTTCTTCAAATTTAAGCCAACGAGCCGACTCTCTCCATTCGGAATTTTCAAATAATTCATCCATTTCACAAAATAAATGACGCGGTGTATGCTCCGCATCCATTTCGTTATCTTCTATTGAAAATTTAACTAAATCTGTCTGATTAGACACTTAAAAATAAAATTTTTAAATTTTTTTTCTCAAGATTATAAAAAAAAGTCTCATTTTTTTAGCACTAGAACCAAGCTAATTATTAAATCTGAAAGCTACCAAAATTCGGCTTACTATTATCTCAAATAAAGCACTTGAAATAATATTGAGTTTGAAAGAAAATTAATAGATGAATTCAAGCATTTGTGAACAAAAATGAGACTTTGTCCTCCGAAATTGGAGGAAATAAAAAATAAATTTGGAAAAAAATTTAAGCATGATTAGAAACGAAAGAGAAATTTTATAATTTTTTTTTTTATTCAAAAATCCAATTTAAATTTATGAAATAATAAGATGGAGTAACAAAAAAAAATAACAAACAAATTTTTGTTAAATATGAAACAGAATGAAAAACATGGAAATATTTCGAGTTAATTAAATTAATTAATTAACGGGTTTTCTAGGTGTTCAAGGAGAAAAAATTGAGTTACAATCAAATTTTTTTTTTCTTGAAATTTTTAACTTTTTACTATAAGAATGAAAGTTTCCTTTTTCAATATCGTTTCTGTCTATGAGCAAACACAAAACAACAAAAATAAATTCGAATTTCAAACAGAAATATTGAAAAGATTACGTAAATATAACAACTAAACAAACAAGCATTTGAGAAGTGATCCTTTATTTATATTGACATAAAGTTCCTTGATGCCTTAGAGCACCATCTTGTATAAGAAATTCATCTTTTATGATGATCATGTTTGTAATTTTCTAACTAAAATTGACTCAAACTTATGACAAGTTTTATTTAATTGAAAAAATTAAGTAACAATTAAAGGAAATTTTTTTATCGATTGGAAATATTTTTAAAAGAAAATAATAATGTAAAAAAATACAAAAATCATATCAAAATGTTTTTTATTTAGGCGTCTCTTTATGCTTTACAATGATAAAACATATTATTTTAACAAGCTCGTTTCATTTGGAAGTCTTAAGTAATAGTTTCAGTATCTTATTTATATTCAAATTCCAAATTTAATCAAAATCAAATTGTTTTTATATTTTATTTTATTTATAAGCACTCTTTTGAGGCGTAACTAAATGGAAAATAAAAACTACAACACGATTTCGCAGTGCGTAAAAATGATTGCCACATTATTTTATTAAAATTCACTTCAAATATTAGAATAAAAAGGAGGGTGCCGGATGTTAATTTGGCCGTAAAATTGAACAATTTAAATTTTTTTTTCACTTACAAATTTATGTTCATTTAAAAGCTCAGGAAAAAAGCTTTCTGTTATTTTGATACAAAAAATAAGAGATTAAATTGGTCACATTTAGCGATCGAGCCAAAATGGGACAATAAAAATCACTAATTTTAATTTTTAATTGTTTTTAAATTCATGAGATTTTTTTTGAATTATTTATTGATTATTATTATTGAATTAACCTCCTTTAAGGAGAAGTAAATTTAAAAAATTTATAAAAAAGCAAATAAAATAAAAA
>NTPY01000554.1:1591038-1651294 GCA_002922825.1 Brachionus calyciflorus
GAGCCTTATAGATAAAGGATTTAAAGAAAGGTGAGTAATTAGAACTGTTTTTATGAGAGAGAAATGAAATGCTAAAAAAGCTTCTTTGAACTTTTTTAAAGTTTTCAATTGCTTGGGTATTAAAATCAAGGTTTGCTTTATGAAAATTTGAAAGTGTAAATATTAAATTGAATAATGATTCTTAAATATTATTCGACTATGTTCAAAAAAATTTTCATTAAACAGTTTTTCAAACTGTTCTTTTTTAACTAAAAACTTACACCTAAAATAAACCAAAATTTGCATTTAGCTTCTTTATTTGGTTTGAAAAGGATGAAGCCCTCATGGTCGCGCTTTGATATCTTGACCATTTATTTTTACATGATTGATTACCTCATAAACAAAAAATCTAAGCGCGACCACGGGGCCTTGATCATATTTTCTATATAAATCATGCACCCTCCTTTTTTAAAACTTTAAAAGAGTATGTCGATAAGATGATCCACTGAACATTATAAGTAGAAATGCAAGAAAATTCTTATTTTTATGAATAAATAAACCATTAGAGTTTTAGATAGTAAAATAAATATTGGTAGCGAAGCAAAAGCTTTTTTTTTTGTTGAAATAAAAAATAAGAATTTTTATTTAAGGCCTATCGATGCGCTTAATTATTTTTTGGAGCTTGGCTGATTTTTATCTAAGAGAAAATGGTAATGAGAATAAACAAAATATCCTCAAGCTACGAGCCGGTTTGAGCAGCATAAAAATATTTCTTTAGAATTTTTCTGACCAGTTAAAGAAATATTTAGCAACACTAGTCGATAATTACAGTTTGAAATTTAATCATAAATTAAGGGGACTGAAAAGTACAACCTGAATTCTACTAGGATAGAAAAAAATTTGAACAATTTAACTTTTCAACGTCTATTTTCTTAACAAGACCCTTTTTTTAAAATAGAAAAAATAAATTTAACTTGTACAAGGTTTTTTCTCCCAATAACAAAAGCTTTAATTAAACTTGCAGCCAAAAAAAATTGTTTTTCTTTTATTGTATAGTTTGAAATAATTTTTTAGTAAATTTTGTGATATAAGTCAGGAAAATGTAATATATTGCTTCATGTTAAAACAGCTAAAACCATTATTTTCCTTTCGTTTTTTTTTTATTTTTTACGCAAAATTTTTTTGGCATGTTAAGTCTACTAATCGAGAAAAATAGCTCTAGCATACTAAATTCTTCGATTCCCAGACATTCTATATTTAGTTAATTTTGATCATAATTTATGTATATAAATATGATTCAATTAAATAGACTATTTTAAGTTCGATTCATTAGCTAAATGAAATAGAAAGAGAAAGTTTTTTCTTTTTAGTTAGTTTCTCTTGTTTTTAATTTTCCAATGCAGTTATTTGAAACAAAATTTTTAAAAAAATTTTATTGATTATTTCAAGATTAGTTTTAAAAATTTTTTTTTTTCATATCCTCTTTAGTTTTTTTTTTCTCATATGAACTCAAATACCAAAACAATTAATTATATTTCTTTAGCTAAAAAAAAATAATATTTGATTTCACCAAAGCTCGCATTCTCAGAAGAAAAAAAATAAATAAGAAATTCCACTTAGATTTGAGAAACGCCTCTTTTTAACCATCCAATACCATAATTTTAAAATTATTAATCGTGTTTCGATAGGGTTAAATTCAAGGATCACATACTAAATTAAATATTTTATAAAATCACGCCTCTATAAGCATTAATTTACTAAACTTAGATTTTATCATGCTGTTTTCATTTAGGAAAAATTGAATAAATCATAAATAACTCGCAAAATACAACAAAAAAATTTATTTTAGGGATCCTTAAAAGTAAAAGAAAAATTTATTGATTTTTTTTTACTAATCTTATAAAATGGATAAATTCGAAAAAAAATTTTTTTTTTGGTATTAACGTGATGAACCTTTTATTTAATAAACTGATGTGCTTTTTAATGATTTTACTTACTTTTAGTTGAACATATTATTTTTATCTGAATGAAATCACATTAATTTTAGCTACTACTAAAGCTTCCTAAACACAAAAAAAAAAACGAAGCTAAAATAAGCAATAAACATAAATCTTTTGTGCTGATTAACAACTATTTTACAAACTCAAAGCAATATTTTCCTCAGAAAACTTCTTAACTTAAATAAAATAATTTCAAAATAAATAAATATAATTTTAACCAAAACAATTCTCTTTTTTTTATTTTTAAAAATAATAATAAACAGGAGAAATAGGAATATCGATATTTTGAACGTCATTTAATTATTATAAATTATATAGAATTATAGAAGAGAAAAAAAGCAAATTCTGAGTTGCCTTATTACTTCAGCATTTATCTATTTTCTCTTTAAATCTCAAATTATTCAGAGTTCTACAGCTCAATAAAAAAAATACACTAAAACAGATAAGATAGATTATATTATACATCAATTCTTAAATTGGTTACATAACCAAAAATTTATATTATGATTTCCAACAAAAAAAAATAACATAATAAAATCACTAAAAAATAAAAATCATTAATTTTGTTCCTGCTGTTTCGCAATAATTAATTCTTTTTATTTTTAAGACTCGACGCACTAGACTTTACTAATTTCTTTTAATTCCTTTTTTTCTAAATCTATAAATTTAAGGTTTCAGTTTTCGGTGTAAATTAAATGGTAAGATGACATTATTTAATCATTTTTGATTGGAAAAATTTAATATGTTATGCAATTTTGTCTATTATTAAATCACGGTATAATTAAGGAGCCACGTTGTTTTATAAAAAAGCTTTTGGTAATAGTCACTATTTAGGAACAATTGATTAGGCTTCTAAAATACATAAATATCAAAAAGATTTCGATATAAAATAGTTTAATTCTAACTGAAGATTTTAATTGAAATTATTTTGAAGAAAATTAAATTTCTTATTTAAAATTTATGATTTGAATATTTTAAAATAAATTTATAATTACCCATTTGAAGTAGTTTTTACGAAACTATCACGCTTTGGTACCAGTCCAAAATATTTATTCCTTATAGACTTTTAGTTAATTTATCGAGTCAAATTTTGACTAAAACACCTAACCCACGTTTATAATTTTCTTATTTTTATTCGATTAAGAAATTAATCATTTTAATACCGTAAAACCTTGTTTATAAGCGCACCCCCATACCCGCCTTTTTCAGAAGAATAGTCATCAGAAAAATTTTAATTTTGTGATATTTTTATAGACCACACTAAACTCTACCAGGAATGTCATAATGATAAATTAAATTAATTTGTTTAGAGTACGATTTTTCCTTGCATATAGGCGATTTTTAGTCGCTTATAAGCAAGGTTTTACGGTAATTGAAAAATTAAATGAATAAAATAAATTTTGATTTTACGTAATTTAATTGAAATTTTCTTAAAATTTTACCCCACGAAATTTACTTGAATAAAAATTTACTCCATTTATTTTTTATTTCAAAATAAGTTTTTGAATTTTAATAAATTTTTTCCAGCATTTACTAAATTAAATATTACGGCGTAAAATTTGCCAAATAATTTCTTATTTAATCTTTTCAGTATAATTATTTCTTGAAAAAGAAAAAATATTGAATCAAAAAAAATTATAATATTCTCTCAATTTGTTAAATAAATTCGGTAGGAAAAATCATTCCAACTCAGGATCAAATTTTATATCTATAAATTTAAAAAAAAATGTTGAATACAATAAAAAGTTGCATAAATATCTATTATTATTATATAAATTGATTTTTTAAACGAAATTAAACCCTATTGAAAGATGTTTTTGCATTTATTTTTGTTTTGATAAGACTTGACATTTCATGCAAGTCAAACAATGAGATTATTTTAATAGAAGAACGTGTTGCCAATCAAAATAATTTCTTTCAATGGGTCTTTGAAAAGGTTATCGTGTTCTCTTTAAAAAATTCTGCGTTTTTATAAAAAAATTTAAAAATTTTATACTACGTAATGTTTACAAAACATAAAATATCTATAACTGCCTAGAATTAAACTATCGATAATGTATTTTACCTTGATCCTAGGGATGCTTCAAAAATTTATTTAGAAAAGCTGTGATTTTTAAAAAGATCTTTTTCAAGGAATTTTCAATCGAAAGTCTATTGTCGAAAAATAAAAAATAAAAGCATTTGAAAGCTATAAAATGACTTAAATTTAGTTTGCTTTCTTTTTTTTTTCTTTAAAAAAATAGAAACATAATGGAAAAGTTTAATACCAAATATCAATTTACAAAAAAAAATAAAATAATTTTACTCAGGAAAGAAAACATTTTAGATTTAATTGTTTTTAACTGTTATTTAATATTTCAAATTAATATTTCGGATCATAGTTTAATGTTTACTTTTAATTGTAACCAACCGTAACCTGGATTTATTTTATGGTATTAAAAAAACTCTCGTTGAATAAATTTTATTTTCAGTAAATATTAAATCTTTCTAAAGATTTAATTTTACCATAGATATAATAAATAAGCTGATATATAAATTCTACTACTTAGTAAGAATTAATCAGCGTAGAAAATTGAAAAATTTCTTCTATTGTTCATATTTATACATGCACCACACTAACGCTTTTTCTTTTTTTTTTTAAAAAGTAAAATATCATTACTGGTGGCGAAAAAGTAGTGATGAGTAATCGTTTTTTTGTATAAAACTGGTTTGACCAAAATTTTCAAGAAAACTTCAAGAAATTTCTATCTTTTTGTGAGTTTGTTCTGAATTTAAATTTTAATTAAAAAGGCTTTTCTTTACAATATTTTTTAACATAGAAAGTGTCATAGTCATTGCATGCGCTATTTTTATTAATTTGTGTTAAAAATAACGAATGCAGAATTTTTCGACCTAACCCTTAAGGGTCCGAATGACGTGTGTATTGGTACAAAATATAATTTTTCAGACAAACCAGTGTCTTTAAAGAGTATTGAGCAAGTGTGTCATGTTTTATTTCATGAAAATGGCACTGATGTATGGAAAAACTTTCGATTCTTAGTGAACTGGTTTTAAAACCAAATTTTTTAAAGAAAGATTAACTCTATAATTCAAAATTCGGAATCTTGTTATCAGAATAGACATAAGGCTGAAAAACAGCCTTATTTTAACTATCGTTTATGATTTGGTGCACCTTCAAAATTCATATGATATGGATTGTTTAAATTTAATTAACAAAATTTAAATCTCAATTAATTTAGCTCAGCTTACACTAGTTTCTTGAGTTTTGAAAACTCCTAATTTTTCCAAATTTTAATTAAAAACTTATGTTAGCACGTTTGCCGAATCTATTTTGTAAAATTTAAAGTTTTTATGTTTCTGCATGCGCTTCATGTAGAGCCTTGGGTTTTGATACAAGCCAGTTTGGTTCTTAAAAATCATTTACGTTTTGAATCAGAATGCATATCGATTTTTAAGAACAGTACATAACTCTTTTATATTGAATTCAGAATTATCTTTAAATAATTAATAAAAAACTTTGTAATTACAATGAAGATTAATTTTTGAGATTTATTAAAAGTTTTTAATTTATAAGTGAAAAAAAAATTTATTTTTAGAGAACCAAAGAGCTAGCTTATTTTATATTTTTAAAAAAGTAGCCTGTGACAGAATTTTAATTGATAATCTGTAAAAAAATATGGAAAAAACCACCATAACCCTTAAAATTATCTATCATTTGATATTAATCTTTTAAGAATAGTAGTATTGTAACTACCGTATAAGTTGAACAAATTTCAAGTGAACTCATAGCTTTTCCATCCTAATAGTTGATTATTTTGATGAGAATTAGTTTCTATTACAGTTAATTTTCTCCTTTTATTTTCGAAAAAAAAGGTTTTTACTTTAAAAATTGATGGATGTTTTCTTGAATTGTATCTTAGAATTCATGAATGACATGATATAAATAAAGAATTTCAGTTTTTCTTTAATGATAATAAAAGAATTATAATATGCGTAAACCAAGAGAGAACTTAAAAAAAAGTTCATAAAAAATTTTTGAAGCCTCTTATCAAAAAAAATTGTTAAACTCAGAAATTAGAAATGATTGTAAAAAGAATTATAAAAAAAATTCTAATCTTTAATTTAGCTTATTTCTCAAAAATTATTTAAGCTCAACAAAATTTAATAGAAATAAAATTTATAGAAATAAACATTTGAATTCTTTATAATCTAAAAAGTTCCTTTTAAAGAACAAATATTTGAAATCCGTAAATAATGTTGTTAGAGCTTTTTTTTTCTTATTTAATTTTATACAATAAGTTTTCCGAATTAGTTTTAAATTAAATTAATCAATAAAAAAACAATTTATTTTGAGCGAACGGAGTGAAAATATAATAAGTAAGTAGTAGTCATCCTGAACCTGATTGAATTTCTATGTTTTCGTTTAATTTTTATTTTTGAAATTCTTCAACTCATAAGATTCTTCAGCTCATAAAATTCTGAAACCAAAAGATTTTCTTTGCACCCTTTTATGCCTTTTAAAAATAAATAAAATTATCAGGATGGTCTATTTTTTTAAAGAAGTTTTTGTCTCTAAAATAGTCTATTTTGACTTAGAAATGTAAATGTAAAAGATTTAAAAGATTTTAATTTAAAAAATTTTTTGCAGAGCTTAGACAAGTTTATAAAATTATTGCTTAGCTAAGCTTTTTTTATAATGATAGAAAAAAAAACAAGTCTATGATTAAAAAAAATCATAGGGATTTCGGAAAAAACAGAATAATTCTGTATAATTCTAATAATATAAAAACATACTGCACTTCTATCGAATTTGCGACGTAGCCGTATTGCGAACGTACCGTATCGTATGCCGGACGGACTCGACCGTACTACCGTACCGTATTGTACCAGACGGACTCGAAATTTTTTTTTTTTCAATTTTCAAATTTTTTTTGAAATTTTTTTTTTACGAAAAAACCGTATTTAATTTTAAAAAAAGGCAAAAAAAAATTGACAAATAAGCGAAAATTAAAATTTTTTGAAAAATACGGTTCATCGAAAAAAAGGTTTTTTCGAAAAAAAAAAATTTTTTAAAAAAAATTTCGAGTCCGTCTGGCACGATACGGTAAGGTCCGATAGTACGGTACGGTAGGGTAGTACGGTCGAGTCTGTCCAGCATACGATACGGTACGTTCGCCATACGATACGATACGTTCGCAATTCGTTCGCGTCCGGCTACGTCGCAAATTCGATAGAAGTCAGTATGTTTTTATCTTTTGTTGCACTTTTTTTGACATTGATAGTTAAAGGTTTAAAGTAGAATCCAATCGTTACCATTTTATAAATTTTTCGGAATAAATCGAATTTTTTTATTCAACTATAGAGTAAAATTTCATAGAATCACAACGATGAGATTAATTTTAATGTAATAAACTAAAATTTTAGACTTAAAGACTGAAATAATAATAAAAATATACGGTAATTTAAAATTTGATTACCGTCATAAAGTTGAGTCTTTGAAATTCCTACCTAAAAGACAACTTAAGGTAAAAATTAACTTATATTGTCTCAAGATTGTTCAATAACAAAAAAAATAGCCTAGTAATTTTTTCCCATGAGATTTTTATTAAAAATTATAAAATTTTTCAATATGTATGAAACTCAAAAGAAATCTTTTGGGATCAAAAGTATGAGCTTATTAATTTAAGATAGCTTTAATGAAAAGTATTTTATCACGAAACAGTTTCATTTCCTTTCAGAGTTAATTACGGAATCGTATGTCATTTATAATAAAAAATTCCATCAATATTCTTTTTAAGAAATAAAATTAGCGAAGAGAAAAAGAACTTCTCCTCATTAAGGCGTTTTGAATTTTGGTTTCTGAAGCTTCCTAAACGTTTTTTTTAACAATTTTTATGACTTTTCTTATAAGCTTTTAAAATTAACTTTAAAAAATTTAAATACTCTTATATTTCCAAAAGCAGACTTTTTAAGAAAATAAAGTATATTTTCAAGCACCATTAGCTCGACGACTCCTATTAAACTAGGAAATTACAACAACCTAATATTAAAAGTCGGTTTTACGAAGACTTGCTTATTCAGAATTAGACTATTAATTTATAAAAATATCTGATTTTTATTTAGGAAATCCAGAAAGAAGAAACAAAGTTAGTAAATAAAGAAATGGCAAGTTTTTTTTTAATTAGATTATTTTGATGCATGATTTCATTCAAAAAAGGCCCAGGAATGAAGGTGATGTTTTGAATGAATTATATCTTAAATCAAGCTTCAATTCGTCTTTAATCTATATTTTAAAAATAAAATTGGTATTCTATTTTTTATTTTACCAAAATTTTGTTTTTTGTTTCAATTTACTTATGCTTTTTCAATTTCAAATTTTTTGTTTTTTTTTCTATTTTAGAAGACGAAATACTCACATCGCTAATGAATACATGCTACAACAATACAACAAAATTAATATTTGCCTTCTAAAAAAGAGAAAAAACAAAAAATTTAAAAAATATGGTTAATAAGATCCAAAATTTTGGCAAATAATAGAAAACCAATTTTATTTTTCATATATAGATTAAAGACGAATTGAAGCTTGATTTGACATATAATTCATTCAAAACATCAATTCCATTATTTGGCCTTTTTTGAATGAAATCATACATCAAAAAAATCTAATTAAAAAAAATTTGCCAAATACAGTGAGGCTACTCTTTAATCATATTTCAGATTTATCACTAAAAAATCAACCAACGAATCGGTTTTATTCGTACTTCGTTTAAGGTAAACTAAAATAATAGATGGAATTAAATTCTAGTCTCAGTCTCTTTAAAAACCATAAGGCATGCGTAAAATTATATACGTCTAAAAACGACAAGTTTTCAAAAAAAAAGTATTTGAGAGTCAAAAAAAATTAAATAAGATAAATTTTAACCGTTATTTTTAGCACTTTTTTAATATTTAAAAATTCTTTTGGATTTTTTTGTTTGACTTCTAATGCTCCGTTTTTTTGATAACATGCCAATTTTAGACTTTTACGCATGCGTTATGGTTTTTAAAGAGATTGAGACTAAAGAGTCAAAATTCGGTATTAAGTATACAAATAAAAATTAACAATAAGTTGATAAAATAAGAATCAGACATGTATGCAGAATGGACATAATTAATCCAAGAGGCAGCCGAGTAAGAATTAAATAAATAAACAATAACCAATAAATTAATGGTTTGAAATTGAAAATCATGCGACTTTGAATTTCAAATCAAATAATTAATCGATTTTACGTCGTAGCTGTCAGTAGCATATCGTAAAGTAGAGTACCGTAATTTACCTTAGCGTACCAGTGTTGTTGTTCTGATGGGTTTTACAATTTTTTATAAAATATTTAGACAAAAAAAGGATATTAACAGGAATAAGAAAACAGTCATTTTAAGTTTTCGAATCAAAAGGTTTAAGCAAAGTTTCAAAACTTACGAAATAATTTTTTTTTTAAATATCAAATTAAAAAAAAATATCAGCATTTTTTGTCATTTATTTTATGAAAATTTTTAGTTATCTTAAGCTCCAAATCTCTCAAATTGACTTTAAACACTTTAATTTTAATTCTAATATTAAAAAATTTTAACTCAAATCGCCAAGTTTTTTTTTGGTCTACACTTTTTCCAGAGAATGAAAGTTATGTTCTAAAGAAATTTTATCACAAATCAAGTTTGAATTACGTCGTAAAGCTTTTTTGGTCCTTTTTTAACTACACGTCTTGTTTGAAAAAATTTAAGAGGATAAGTACAAATTAAAAAAAAAAACTAATTAAATTCTACATCTACTGAAGTTTTTGAAAATTTTAGAGATCACCTAGATATAATAAAGTAAGAATCCTTATCTAAGGATCAAAGTTTAAATTATTTAATATTTTAAACGTTTTAAAAAAACTAATGACAGTAAAAAAAAGTCTAAAAATTTTAATTTAGACGAGGTTTGTATTTGTATTTAAATGAAAAAGTAAGAACCATCTCAAAAGTGTCTAAATAATCTATCTAGAAAAATTTGTTGTTTTTTTGAAACCGAAATTGAAAATTTAAAGAAAAAAAATTTTTTTTTGAAATCTTTTTATTTTAAAATGACAAGACATCAAAACAAAAAACAGCTTTAAAATAGCCTTCAAATATTCCTTTCAATTTTTTTCAACAGTTTTTCTCGAAAAATTTAAAAAAAGAATTGCATATTATATTTTTCTTTTTAATTGATTTCTCTCTTCTATTTTTAAATAGAATTCTCTAAACGGCTCATTTATATAATTATAATTTTTTGATTAAATTAGTTCTTAAAATGAGTAGGCCATGGTTTTTTGGTTCTCATTTAACAAAAAAATTTAACTAAATCTTGAATTTATCTTATCTTGAGCTTAATTTTCTGCATCAGTATCAATTATGACAATCTGAGGAGGTGGTGGTAGACGATTCTTATTTGATTTAAGGCTGCTATTTAACATAAATGGTTTTTCTCTCATTTTGTCTCTAACACTGACTCGAGTGATAAACTTATCCAAATCATACACATCATTTTTGGAATTTCTCTTAGCGTCTAATTTAATTTGATCTTTCTTCTTATTTGATTTTCTTTTTTTCTTTCTTGATTCAATCAGTTGATCCAAATAGAAAAGTTCTTTTTTTGTGAAAGCATATTCCATTAATTTTCTTACGCCAACCAATGCTAAGACCATCAAAGGAAATGTAATACTTATAGTTTTATTCATTTTAATTAGAAATAAAATTATTAAACATAATATTTGAATTGAGGTGAACATATGAACTTTATAGGTGCGTACATGACGTAAAAATGAATAATCTGGTTGATGTTTTTCAGGCATTAATGGAAGTAATAATCTCTGCATGAATTTCATACCTTTTAGAGATGTAATACCCATGTATAAAAATATTCCATAAAGCACTGGCATGGGAATTTTCTAAAAAAAAAAATAAAAATTTCGAAAAAAAAATTTTATTTATTCAAGCCAAACCTTTAAAAATTTAGATAAGAATACAGATGATCCTATTAAAATAAATACCACAACTCCTGTTAAGCGTTGTTCAATCACTCCAAGGAACCTTTAGACCATAAATAATATAAAGGCATATTCATTTACCGAAAATATTTGTTTTTTAACGTCGCACTAAAAGTTTACGGTAATTGAAAGTATAATTTAATTTATATTTACTTTGGTTTTTCACCGGGAACACTTGATTCGGATTCTTTTCGCAAGCTTAATATGTTGTTTATCGATAATACTGTCGCTGCTACAAACCATGGTATTCTATGATATTTTTGTAAAATTTAAAAGTTATGTCAATAATTACAATTTTTTTTAAAACTTACCCAATAAGTGAATTTATTAAAATTGTGACAGCAATTACAAGTAAATCTAAATGATAGCCCATTGATTTCTATAAAATTATAAAAAGATTTTTAAATATTTTTGGGTAATCCTAGGCAGGAGCGTAGCGTCATTAAGGCGAACAGGGTCGGTCGACCCCCCTAAAAAAATTTTGGGAGGGCGGCGCCCCTCCAAAAAATTTTCGGAAAATATTTTTTTTAATGGAAAAGGTCTTCTTTCTAGAACAATTATTAAGAAATCAAAGTTGTACCTTACTGCCTTGTTATTTAAGGCATTGTATTTTAGATCAACAAGTTGAAAATAGTTGCGGCATCAAACAAGTATTTTTTAATATTTAGAATAATGATTTGATGCAGCACTTAAAGTTTAGAAAGAAGAATATTTTTGTGTTTTATTCTTGCAGAGTTTGAGGAATAATGCCGCATTAAATATAAAAAATTATCAACTAATTTTCATCTTCTTGCCTTATAACAGTGATGATGCAGATTTCAGTGGTTAATATCCAGTCCCAAAAAAGATTCTAAATATTTATACAGACTTTAAAAATTCGCGGTATTTTTGGAGGTTACGATCGAAAGTGAGAAATATTATAATTGCACTTTATTTCATTATTCAAAATCGCTAATAAGTTTAAAAAAAGAGTTTTTAAGGATTTTTTGAACAAGCTTATTAATGGAAACAAAAACTAAGCTAGACAATTTAGAAATATTCGATTAACAAAAATATTCGTTTTTTCTTGTTGAAATGTTGTCTAAAAATTATATTTTTTACCCATATATCCGCTCCTAAAACTCAGATCGAAAAATTTCGACCCCCCAAATGAAAAAGCCACGCTACGCCCCTGATCCTAGGATTTTTAAAATATTTATTTTGTCAATAATTTTTTTGCCAGCCTTTAATCTGTATTAAGACTTTAGAAAAGAAATAAAATGACTTATTTATTATAACAAAATAAGAATCATGTCTAAAAGTTAAAAAAAAAAATTTGAACAGAAGCCTTTTCGATCTAGCGACTACGAAGTAAATTCGATAAATTATTGTCATCATCATCCTCACTAAACACTTGCTTTAAATTTTTAGAAGATGAAATTTTCGCCTAAGTTTAATAGTTTAAGTATAAAAAAGACTCTTTGAGAACTTTTTCTAAAAAGGTGAAACTAAGGAGAAAATTTAAAGTTTAAAAAATTCGGATGTTTTTGTTCATAATTATATTTTAACCTCAAAAACGTCTTTTTTCAAACCGAATATTAACAGCTTGCGAAAAAAAAGAAAAATAAAACAAGTTGCCAGTAACCTACTAAAAGAAAAGAATCAAAAATAATTTTAAAATTTATTGACAAAATATTTTTTATTAACTAAACTTAAAGTTACCTTCAGCTTATTCTCTTTTCTATTAACAATTACAGTTGTTATTTGTTGATCCATAAAAATCAAAATTGTTGACAAAATCGCTGGTATAATTGCCATAAATATCAGCCACCATTTGTTTCCAATTCTATCAAAGGGATCAATAAACCATCCTCTACCGGGTATTGTTGTCTTTTTTTGTAAATTTAATAATATTTAATATAAGAAGATTTTTATAAAAATGATTTTTCAAATAATTAATAACTGTTTTTTAAATGCAAAAAAAAATAAAGTAAAGGAATAAGATAAATGCTTGAAAAAAATTCTTACTTCAAATTTAAGAGGAACATTTAATTTTGGCGTATTGAATTTAAAATAACTATCAATGGTTACATTAATAATTATTGTTATTACCACTCCGAAATCACTTATTTTTGAACGTACCTAATAATAATTCATATAATCTAGAAATAATCAATCAATTATATAACAAAAAATATTTACTGTTGAAGGGAAAAATCTTGAATTTCTAAAAGATCGGAAGATTATTGCCATCAAAAAAGTTGAAATGTACAAACAAATTGAAAAGAAAAAAACGTCGGGTATATATTTACAGTTTGTTTCATATTCATAATTGATCCTTAAACACTTAATTTTTAAAATAAAGAAAAATTAAAAACTAGCTTTTTGGCAAAATGTTTCCATAAAAAATTTACTTCTGTTTCATTAAAACTAGTTGGTGTTTGATTTAACGTTGATTGATTTTTTGAATAAGTACACTTCTTACATTCATTACTGAATAAGCTTAGAATATAACCAGTTGGATCGTTTGTAAACATATTAGATTTGTTTATTTTTATCAATTCAAAAATTGATTCTTGAATAAATATAAAGGCGATTAAGGCGGCAAAGCTTTCCTCTTTTTTAAAACAAAAATTAAAAAAAAAACTTAAAGAAAAATTAAAATTTTAACTACCAGTAAAACGAGTTATATATTTGATGAATGCACTACCATCAAAACAAACGATTAAAATTAAAAAAAAGGTCATCCATATTCCAATCCACGCTCGAAATCCCATGTAATCAATGTCATACTGCCTTGACATAAATTTATCATTTTTTTAAAAATTTACTGAAAAAAATTAGCAACCAAAGGATAGCATTAAATGGTTAAGAAATAACTTTAGCAAGCTTATAAAGTTTGTATAATTTTACAAAAATTGTCTTTCTTAACACTAGAAGCACCAACGAGTCATTTGACTCGTTTTTGACATTTTAAAATAATAATACTGAAAAAATATTTATTTTATATCTAAATTGAAAGTAAATTTACTATTTGCTATTCCAATACTTCAAATTAAAAAAGAAGCTCCTTCCATGAAAGCTAAACACTACTACCTAGAAGTCCCTAAACGAGTCAAATGACTCGTTGCTATTTTAAACAAATTAAAAAAATTTTTAAATTATAAAGCCTATGTCATTTTGTTGGTCCTTTTAAGAGCTTTTCAATGATGTACAATTTATACAAAATTTATTGAACCTAGGTGAAACTCTGTCCTTGTAGGGTTAAAGAGGCAGAATTTCGAAATAATTTACCGGTGAAAATAGAATTTCTAAAAACAGATCGTATAACAATAAACTATATATCATTTTAAAGGGCTTTGTATGCTGATTTTGAAAATATCATAATCTTTTGCAAAGCTCTTATTTTAAGGAAGTTATGGGACAATCAAAAGATTTATAAATACAGTATCTTTCAGGACCCATAACTTCGTTAAAAAAAGAATTTTTGCAAAAGATAATAATATAATAGCAAAGAGTCATTTGACTCGTTTTGGTGCTTTTAGTAAGAAAAAAAATTGATGCTTCTAGTGTTAAATAATACTCAAATTTTATTAAAAAAAAAATACGCAATAGGAAATAATGATTTTTTTGGTCGAAAATTTCTTTAAAAAAAGGCTGGCATCAGAGTTACCAAGATCAGTAAATCTAGACTTGACTTATGCTTTACAAAATAAGGTCTCTCATATAGTCAGACTTATATAAAAATAAATAAATTAAATGGTTGATTTTATCTTTTGGGTATTTTACCTTTAAATTCAAAGACTTAAAAATTAAAAGAGAATTCATACAGTTAAGTTTTAACTACTAAGTTTTCCACTTTTTGCTTAATGGAATATTTTATTCTAAGAACAATTGATATGTTATTGCTCGATTTTTATGACATGTCATTATAGGAGGGTATCTGGCTTTTATGACATGGTGTTATAAAAAAGTTTACACAGTGACAAGCCAATATTTCTATTAATGACATGTCATGAAAATCGAGCATTTACGTTATTTCTAAATTTTTAAACACACAAATTATTTCTAAATATTCGAATGTAATCTTCTGAATTTAGGCCTTTTTTGCTTGTTCTGTTTCGAGATGAAAAATGAATGAAAAAAAATTTTTATTAAAACATTTTTTTTTAGTAAGTTTGGAACGTTGACGATATATTTTTACGGTTAGCTAAAATTATTGAGCTGAAAAATCAATTACACTTTTTTATCTTAAATTTAAATTAAATATTATCAAAAATAAGTCGCTCCTTTGACTGCTAAGAAAAATAAGCTTACTTTGAAAAATTATTTAGGATTTTTTCTTAAATGAAAAATGATATAATTTTTAATTAGAAAAATTGTTATAAAAATCCTACCGAAAATCAAAACTGGACCAGTACTCCCTAAAATGCTCAAAGGCTGACCTGCAAATAAACTATACAAAATACCACAAACAGCACCGGATAGAAGACTTTCTATGGCAGACTTAAAATTTTTAATTATAAAACTTTCAACTTTAATAATAAAAGATAATAATTTTATGTTACCATATTATTATCAGTAGCTGTACCTAGAAGTCCTATTTAAATAAATATTTTTCTTTTGTTAATTAATTTTTTTAAAAAAAATGCACGAGGTTAATTTTACCACCAAATGTAATTATCGGTGCAAGACACGCAAAATACATGAATAAAATCGAAGACAAGCATTGAAAATTTAAACCATCCTTAAAATCGCTTAAGTACCATGGAAGCTTTCTCTTAAGATCATCGAATAATCCACCACAAAATCTTAAAACAGATATTCAGAAAAATAAAATTTATTTTTATATTTTTTTCTAAATAGTTACCTGCCAGTAAATTCGAGACCAGGACCTGGATTAATGGGCCTGATTTCATTATCCAACTCGACCAATTCAGAACCATTAATTCTATTTAGCTGGGCAATTCGTTTTAATCTTTCTTCTTTATGAAGTATTTTTTTTGGTGGCTCTAGTCTTAAATTTGGATCCCATTCACCGGGTGGTATAACAGTAACTTGATCCAGAAATGTATCGAATCCTTTTAAAAGTTGTAACTTATTTTTACACGTGTATGCCACATCAAGAAAAATCTTAAAATAAAAATACATAATACAAACATTTTGTTATTTGAAATAAAATTTAAAATACTTCATCGCTAATTAGTGCAGCTGCTGATCTACCGATTTCACGATATCGATCCAAATTTCCTTTGGGTCCTAAAAGTATAAAAAGAAATCTCGACGCTAAAGAAATTTCTGTTAAATCTCCAAGAACAACTGGTTTTGATAATCGAATAAATATTGAAAATTGATAGTCTAAAAAGTCCAATTCACCAACTAAAATATTAGCTGCTTCAGTCGATTCGGGAATTTTTCTCATAAACGATTGATTTGTTTTAAAATCTAAACGGCTTACATTTGAAAATGACGAAACTGAGCCAAATTGACTATCCAAATCCTTTTTAAAAAATTTAATTTTATAATTTATTTTTTTATTTTAAAACTATAATTTTTTAATTTAAAAACCACTTTTTGTTTTGTTTCTGGCCTTGTTAATTTGAGTTCATTTTCTTCGAATTCAAAAATAGGCCCTTCGTTTTTATGATTTTCGTCTATTGAATTGTTATATTGTGGTAAGATATTGTTATGATTTGATTCTTGTTTTACATTATTTAAATCTTTGCCTTGAAAAAAAAAATAAATTGTCTTTTTTTAAATACCGTAAAACCTTGCTTATAAGCGACTAAAAATCGCCTATATGCAAGGAAAAATCGTACTCTAAACAAATTAATTTAATTTATTATTATGACATTCCTGGTAGAGTTTAGTGTGGTCTATAAAAATATCAAAAAATAAATTTTTCTGATGACTATTCTTCTGAAAAAGGCGGGTATGGGGGTGCGCTTATAAACAAGGTTTTACGGTAAGAGATTTTTTAATTAAAAAAAATAATACCTGAGCTTTCTTTATAAAATTTAGTTAGATCAGTGAATGATTTGACGATGGAAAGACTCTTTTTCTCACCGAAATCCAATTGTTTTTTGTATTGTTTTTCATGTTGGTGAATGTGTTTGGATAACAAAACCGATTTGACATTTTCAAAATCGGACTCTTTTAAAACGGAAGCTTGGACTAGAAACATTAAAACCTTGTCTTAAGTGATAACAAAAATTAAATATTCAATTTAATGCAAAAGCTCATTTTTGGCTTTAGTTAAAAGATTTTGATTTATCAGGGCTTATCTTTTAGTGCAAAATTAAAAAACCCACTCAAATGCGACGCATGGAAAAAATATTTCACGGAAGAAAAAGATTAGATTTAATTAAATTAAAATGAAATTTTACTCAATTAGAAGCCTTGGTATGAGTTGAAAATTAATAATTTTTTTCCTTTCGTTGAAGAAACTTTCTTAACTTACTAATAACTGAATAAAGCTTTTTTAAATCCGTAAAATAAAAATCGTGACGAAAAACGCGTCTTGAATCCGTAGATTTTAAAATAAGCGCGTTTTTTTCCCGTTTTCTGGTTTACAGGAAATCTTTCTATATGACGGTATAAATTATGTTTGTATCCATAAAAATATATACTTTTTAGATTATTTATTGTAATTTATTAATTAATAAAAACAAAGATTCATTTATTTTTTTTGGGTTCTTTTAAAATTGGTGAATAAAACAAATTTTGTTTTTGTACCATGGAACAACTCACTTTTTATTACATAGTCCTAACAAAGAATTTTCAAAAAAATTGTTTGTTAATTATTTATAAATATGTCGTCCTACTAAAACACATCGTTTTACTAAAACACATCTATTTTAGCACTAAAAATGAAGGTTTACGATAGGCTCAAAAAACCATTAAATTAACCAAAAGTAAAAAAAGTTAAAAAAACATGCTTTTTATGGAAAAGTGAAATATTTTTTGAAAGGAATAATCCAAGTCTTTTTGTTTAATATTTTTGTTTAATAATCCAAGTCTAAATATTTAAGCTCAATTCTTAAAAAAAAGGTGGAATCATGACCAAATTTTTAACTTAAATTTTGTATTATCAACAGGAAAATTTTTATTTTTTAAATGTTGGCTCAGAAAGAAGATCAAAAAGAAATTACCTATTATCGTAATCAAATCATCTCCAGATAAATCAAAAAATATTGGATCAGTTGATAAACATTTTCTTAATTCAAATAAAGAATGCAGTGAAAGAGTAGCGACATGAGGCTTTGACCATCTACCCCCTTGTTCGACATCTTCTTCAAATTTTAACCATCTAGCCACTTCTTTCCATTCTAAATTATTTGTATATTCGTTTACTTCGCAAAAAATATGCTTTGGCATAATTTGAAATGTTAAACCAATTGAACCATTCAAATATCTTATAATCAGACACAAGAAAAAAATGATCAAAAAGTTAATTATTAAACAAAATAATAAATCAAAAGCCTTGAATAACAATATTGTGCTTGATAGAAAAATCTCTTTAGAATTGTTTTTATTTTATGTTTTTCTAAAATTAAAAACAAAAAACCAAAATTGCATTTCTTTTTCAAAAAAAGTTAATTTTGAAATAAAAAAAAAGCCTTTAGCTCTGATAACATTTTCGATTAAAATGTTGCAAATTAACTTAAAAAAATTACTTATTGAAAATTAAGAACTTTATTTAATGTTTGCTTCATAATTAATCTTGGCTTCATTAACTTAGCAAACTAATTTATCTTTAGTTAATATTGATTTCTAAATTATTATCTTCTTTTTTTTTACTTCTAGAAACACGCCAAGGATGTTTTTATATTGTTGAGATATTTTTGAAATTCTTTCAGCAAGAGAGAGAGAAAAAAAGCAAAATTTTTTTTCAAACTGGAATCTGAAAAAATAAACATAAATTATTTTGGTTAAATAATTTTTTTTTAAATTAAAAAAAATAAAAAATTAAACCGAAATCGATTCTTCTTTATTAAATTTATATAGATTTCGTGAATAAATTCTTTTTATTAGCTTAAAAAAAAGATAAATTTATTTTATCAATTTTAAAAATATTTTTTTTTATGATTAAATGACAATTGAATTGAATATATTACATGATTACATGATTTTTCCTAAAGAAAAAAATATTTAGATTATTGCAAATTGTAAATTTTTTTTGATTCCAATTACTTATTCCCATATTCACCTAAAAAATTTATCACTATGACTCTTGAATAAAAAATTTGAATAAAAAATTAAAATTGCTTGTAGGAGGATTAGTATAAGTAGTTTTAGCTCAATAAAAATTACTTAGGAATACGAAAGGTACTCGGAAAACTAAATCTTTACAGTTATTCTTCCAATTTACTATAAAAAAGAAAATTCTTATTTTACTTTTTACTAGTAACAGTAAATTTTTATTTTACTTAAAAAAGACAATTTGGTAAAGTCTTATTTACCATTTACTAGTAAAGTAAAGTAAATGTGCATCCATAGCCTTTAAAAACTTAATTAAATATTTTTCTTTATTTATTCAGTTAATTAAACGATTTCTGTTGCAGAATCTTTCTAGGAATTTGATTTAGAAAGAAAAACGATAAGGGGTTTAAATTGGTACATAATTTCAGTAAAAATAATTTTTTTTTAAAGCTTCATAAAAAAATTTCTTGATAAAACTTGAGCTAAAAATTACTGTCAAACAACAGTTACGGTAAACTCCTACTTATTTACAAAATCTCTTTGTTCTTTAAAGCCTAAAAGTTGGGGCTGTGAATTTCATGTCAATTCGCTCATTTCAATTCGCTATTTTTCTTTAACTTTTTTTCCAAACATTAAAAATCAGTTCTGCAAAATGCTACAATATGTAGCAAATTTGCTACATAAATTTTCTTACTGTGCTAAATCTCTGCAAAATATGTGCAAATACATATACTTAGTTTTTGATAATTTTTTTCTGCATTTTGGGTGCACACATTTTGCAGATTAATAATGGGAATGTAGCAAATTTGCTACATCTTGTAACATTTTGCAGAACTATTTTTTAATGTTTCGAAAAAAAGTTATAGAAAAAATAGCGAATTGAAATGAGCGAATTGACATGAACTTCACAGCCCCCTAAAAGTTTGATTTTAAGTTTTCCCTTTTATAAATCTATTAATATTTTTTCTTTAAATCAAATTCGTAAAATTACTTAATTGTAATTTTTGGACGCAAATTTACGTGAATAAGGCAGGAGATTGAAATTCATTATGTTTTCATGATAATTTTTACCGATTCAAGCTTTTTCATATTTCTCAATGTTAAATAAAACCCGCTTATTTTAAGATCACTATTGAGTTAGTTACATAAAATGAATTCAAATTGCCGTAATACCTTATACTGTGATGCATTGCGTTATTATCCAAAATTTCGGATTTAAATGCTGCTTCAAACACGCAAAATGAATTTTTTTAAAGATAAATGCAGCATTTAAAGTGCAATTTAAAAAAATTTTGTAAATAAAATTGTTAAATTGATATTTTTTTTTTATATTTTTCTATTTTTTATAATATTTTTATAATTTGATGAATTTGACCCTATGGTCATATTCTTATAAACTAACTCAATTACTCTCGGATAGGTTCTTCCTACTAGTAATTGAGTATAAACAAGCATTTAAATAAATAAAAAAAATCCGATATTTTTAAAATTAAATGCAGCAAAAAACATGAAAATAAAAATTTTTATATTTTAATTTTTGTCATTAAAACTCGAAATTAAAAAAAACTCGCAAATTTCTTTAAATTTCAATAATAATTACTCATTTTTTTATTAGAAAAAATTAAAAATATTCAATTTTTTTCCGTTTTTTCTCATATTTAATATGGCTTTAATTTTTAAAATTTCATTTTTAAATGCCGCATTTATCTATTAAAAAATATTCATTTTTACCAAAAATTTTTTGGTACGTGTTTAATGCGTATGGCAAAACTCGAAATTTTGAATTAAAATGTCGCATTTCTTTGCAAGGTAATATGGTATAATAAAATAGATTCTAAATATATATTGAACAAAGCTGATTTCTAAATATAATAATTTTGTCCTCAGAGAATGTTAGAATTAACTACTTATGGAAATTGTATGACATTTCAAAACGATTTAAAATTTCAACAAAATAAATTCCGAAATTTTATTTAATATTCACTAAAGATAAATTTTATATTCATTTTTCGTAAAAATAGAGCAAGCAAGATTTTAGGTACTAATTCAGGATTGTAAGAATAACAATTATTATTATTTTTAAAATTTGTGATTGACAATAAACATTACTAAAAAATCAACATTTTCATTTTGTTACCGAATCTGATTCTAGTGTTCTCTTCATATTGAAACTTATTTAAAAAAATTTTAAATTTTAAAAGAAATCTTAATAATATTTATGTTAAAATACTTTCGAATTTTCTTTTCTCATTGAGATTAATTTGTTATTTAACTAGGAAACAAATTTTAGAAATTAAAAAACTTCATTCCTGGTTTTTATCTGTGATTTGCTTAGTATTTACTTTTACAATTTGAAAAAAAAAGGTTTTTTTAAGTTGATTCGAAATTTAATTAAAAATATTTTCTGAGAAAAACTAATTAATAAAGGAAGTAAACTAGAAAAGGGTCTTGAAATGAAAAAAAAAAGATAGAGAGAATTACAGTTTTTTTTTCTTAATAGAAACTGATTATTTTTTAATTTAGATTTTCTTCCTTTTTTATTATAGTTAAATCTAAACATGCAATCTAAAATTACTTTAAAAAAAAATGATATTTTGATCCATAGGGTGACAAAAATAGAAAAACAAAAGATGATATAAAATTGGTCTTTTTTCATTTTTAATTATGTTTAATGAATTTTATTTATATTTTACTTTCATTACTTGACTAAACAACAAACAAAATTGTTTCTTCGGTAAGAGTATCCTTAATGAATAAATTTAGAAAAATATAGTAGTTCTAATGTACAGTTCGTTTCTGAAGAAGATAACATTCTGTTTAAGAGCGTCTTAAGAGATTTTAAGTAGCCAAAGAGCAATACTAAAAAGGTGTTTTAAGGCCAGGTTTTTGCTTAAGATGTTTCGAAAAACATGCTTAAATTTTCAAAAATATTTATATTCTCATGAAAATGAGAATAAATTATGTTAATTTTAAATTTCCTGCTTAAGATTTTGCTTAAGCAAAAAATACTTAAAATTTTACTAGTAAATGTGTACCCCTACTATTTAAATTATAAGGGCGAAAGTAGAATTAACTAAAGATTGTTCAAATTGATATGACCCTAAATTAAGATTTTTAATTCCTATTGAATTTTTTGAATTAAACCATTTTATTAAAATTAACAAAAAAATGCATGATTGGTTTACTAGAAACGAAATAAAAACGAAACCGTTGAAACTTCTACTTACCACTATGGCTAATTGAACGTACTCAATATGGCAAGTTTTTTTTTAATTAGATTTTTTTGATGCTCAATTTTACATAAAAAAGGCCAAAGAATGAAAGTTATGTCCTTAAAGAAATCGGTCACAAATCAAGACTGAATTAGTCCTTTATTTGAATTTGAAGAATAAAACTGTTTATCGTTTTATTTTTACGTAAATGTTCGCCTTATTTTATTATAACTTAGGTTCAAAAAAATTTTAATTTTCTATTTTTTTTCTAATTTAGAAGACAAAGTGCTAACATCGCTAAAGTATGCTTGTTTACATAATTTATACTTGTCTTCTAAATTAGATTAATAAACTTTTTACTGATAATTTTATGATTTAAAGAAATTTGCTATGATTTTTTTTAATTAAAAACCTTTTTAAAACCAAAGTGTGTAATTATTTTTGAATTATAGATTATTTTTTCCTTTAATTAATATTATCTAAATTTTCAATATACGGCTCTTGTAATTATAGGAAAAATTTCAACAAAATTTTAGACGATTTCAATATTAGGATAAAGATAATAATAGAATATAATACTAAATTATATGATTTGAGAAAATGCTTTTTTGAATTTCCTTTTTGGATTCCAGATTAAATTCAGCATTAAAAAATTAAAATGCTTAAATCAAGCAATAATGTCTGAGTAAGTCTGATGAATATGCTTAATTATTATTAAAAAGTTTCGAAATTGTATTTTTTTGTTTGAATTCAATTTTAATGGTATTTAAAAACCATCAAATATTTTAGTTCTACATTTATCTATCCAAATATCTCTGCATTTTAGTCTTAGACTTCGCTACGAAAAAAGCAGAAGCATGTTTTGGTTATTTAAAGCTAAGAAACTCATCAACCCAAATTTAAATTATCAGATTTGGATTTTGCAGATAATATTGCACTGCTCGAAAATGATCTAAACATTACTTAAAAGTTCAATAAGTATATTGGAAACACTAAGGTAAGAGGGTTTTTAATAAATGCTAAGAAAACAGTACAAATGGTTTTTAATATCGAAAAAAAGACCATCTCGTTCATGATGGTCATCAAATCCCAATGGTTGAAGACTTCTAGTACTCAGGATCTTACATTAAATCAAGTGCGAAAAATATTAAGATGAAAGTCGACGTTACGTGACTGGAATTTGAAAAGCTAAGAAACATCCTTACCTCTTTTAAAATAAATCTAATCGACTTGCATCTTTTCAATACGACTTGCATACCTGTTCTTCTATACGGAAGTGAATCATCGACTTAAACTGAAACGAGCTCAGAAACCTTAAATTTTCTTGTAAGAGCATTTAATGATGAGTAAAACAATCAGAGACTCATGGAAAATCAAGAACTTTATAGAAAAGTAAAGCAGAGATCAATCATAGAATGATAAATAAAGAGAAAATTTTGAATTTATAGAAAACTGTTTAAGAATGCATCCAGAAGAACTAGAAAATATTTACGAATTGGTTCAAATTATTTTTGGAAAATTACTGTAATAATTACTTTTTTAAATTATCAATTAATTGTAATGTAATTTTAGTATTTTAAACTTTTTCTTACTTAAATTAGTTGAAAAGTTTTTAAAACTAGAATTCCTCCAAGAATGTGTTTTGGAAAAAAATTAAGAAAACATTTAACGGTATAGAATTTTAAGAATAACTCCCTATTCTCAAAATTGCCAGGATTGTAAAAAATTAAACAATAACACTTTAATTAGATTTTTATTAGGTGATTTTATATTTTAAAAAGTACATTTTAGAGTAAACTAGAAATTTAAGTAAGAATATCAAGAATATTATTTCGAGACTTGTAATGAGAAATTCGAAAATTCCGAAAAATAACCTTGAAAAGAGTTTAGAACATTAGCGGTTGAATATGACTGGTGTATGTAAAATGAATAAGGTGACTTTTTAGTTTTTTATTAATTTTTACTTTTTGCGAAATAAACTATTTGAAATTTTTTAAAAACTTTGCATTTTAAGACAAACAATAAATCTAATCGACTATATCTAATCGACTAAAAATGTGAAAAAATTTGAAAATCAAACATCCAATAGAATTACGTAACAATACTATCAAATCAAAACATACAAAACGATTTTTTATTAGAGGAGTTCCGTCACGAGAACTCCTCTAATAAAAAAATTCGTCTTTATTCGAATTTTTCCAATAACCATTTTTTATTTTAAGAAAATAAGGAATAGAAAAAAACAATGAATTGATATGAAAGGAAAGACTAATTATTAACCCTTATCATTAGGCCGGTGATGGCCCAATGGTTCGAGTCGTTGGATGGGGGACCTGGAATTTTGAATTAATTAGCGACCCTAGTTAATTCAAGGGTCCGGGTTCAAGTCTCTACTCTTGCCACAAAAAAGTTTCACCCAAATAAAAAAAAAAATTATTATTAAATTATTAAATATTTATTGAAAATTAATGAAAACCCGAATTCAATTTTCAGTCTATCTTATTAATTAACCTTTAAGAATAATGATTAAAAATTATGATAATAAAATTTATTAAAAGATCTTCCAGTACAAAAACTGATTAAAAAAATGAAGTTTTCTTGCTTAATTTTAATATATTGAATAAAATTTTAAAAAAGCTTTAGAATTGTTTATTTAAACAAACAAAATTGTACCAATTTCATTCAATGATCACCAACAAAAAGAAATAATTTTGCTAAACTAATAAAATTATATGCTATTTTTCGTCTTACGTCAACTCGAAAAAAAAATCATCATCTAAAACTAATAAAATTTTATATTAGTAATTTTTTAATTAGAAAGCCTATAAACCCATAAAATTAATTTATCATCGTTTTTTAAAGAATTGATTAGAAATTTTCAATTTGTAAATTTTGATAAGTTCTTATTGTAATCTGCTCAACTAAAGCTTTTATGGGTTTATTGAAGAGATTTTTAAGATTTTCTGTCTTCTTTAAAAGTCATTTTTTTATTATCCCTAAAGTCTAATAATTTTGAACAAAATTTCTTATATAAAATTTATTATGGATAAGATTTTTCATTATGACAAGGATGAATTCTTTTTCCCTTTAAAACAAAAACTAGTAAATCTTTTTTTTTCTATATTGACATTGCTGCCTTAAGAGATTCAATTTCTTTTTCAACTTGAGCTAAATGTAATATTTTTTCAATCTTGAAAGGAAAAAAAAAACTCATTTAGCTTTTTTAATATATAAAAACAATTCAAAATAAAGACACTACTTGATTTTTTTCCAATTTTTCTCCTTTTGATTGTTTTTCAATCAATTTTAAAATTTGATCTCTCTTTTTGTTTAAAGTTTTCATCTTTTTGGCATTTTCATCGAGTACGACAGCTTTTTTTAAATGTTAAAAAAAGTTATTTTTTCAAAATTGTATAATCTAAAAATAATAAATTCAAATATTTACTTACTTGTGTTATTATTGAGCTCTGTTTGCTTAATGGAGTTTTGAAATGAATCAAATGTTTCTTTTAGTAAATTTTCATTTATATTTCGCCTAAAATACAGATAAATTAATTTAATCTGGGATTTTGGTAAATCATTAAATTGATGCTTACATGCAACCGGCTTGATAATCTCTTAATGTCCATATTTGATCCTGAATGCGTGTTGCATCATTTGCATTCTGGAAAATTAATAATTAGTTTAGTTGATCTTAAGTTTGCATGACTAGTCAAAGACTCTTATTTATTGTTTTATTTAATTGTTTTTTTTTTGAATTTAAAAGGATTGATCTCATTTTTATTACTAATTACAAATGTAATCTCGGTAAGAAAGAAAAATAATTAAAAAAAAAAAAAGAATGAAATCGAATATTGAGTTACCGTAAACTCTCGTTCATAATTACATGTAATAATAACTAGATTTCGGTTATAATTCCAGTATACTTCAATAGGAATTATATTCGAAATCTAGTTATTATTACATGTAATTATGAACGAGAGTTTACGGTAGTATTCAAAAAAAGTATTATTTTAACACTATGATTGGATTTGTAACATTAAATCTATAAATGAATTTATTTCATAAAAAATACTTTCAAATGATCAAAAGAGAGTTAGTGTGTTTTAGTGGATAGCATGTTGAACTTCTGTGGTATAGGTCTGAATGTCTATACCGCGTGATTGAAAAAGGGCAAAAGTTCTTTAGCATCTTACCACTCGAGTCGAGTACAAAGCTACTTTCTTTGCTCGCTATTACCGATTTTTATCTTGCGCAGTCGCATCTGTTGTGTTATGATGCGTTACGAGTATAATCACAAAGCTCCTGGCAAATACGAGAATAAATAAACTAAGCTAGCCTATCTAAAAATAAAATTCTTAAATTATTCTAAAATTTTTGGTTCGCTTATGGAAAAAAACAAAATTAAGAGATTTTCCTAGTTTCCTTTTGCTTTTCCTAGTACCGTAAAACCTTGCTTAGAAGCGTCCTCCAAAACCCCCTTTTTTATACGGACCGAAGTCGGAAAAATTTTAATTTTCTTATATTTAAATAGGTCCCTTAAACTCCACCGGAAATGTCATAATAAGATGATAAGATAAACGAGATTTTTATCTTAATACTTTTTTGTGATAAATCACAAGTTCGATTTGTGAATGTTCATGAAAATTCAGTTTATATTTGATTTTTCAAGGTTAAATTTTCGATAAAAAAATCGAAATTTTATAAAAAATTTTATTTTTAAGGCTAAAGAAATTGAAAAATTAAAAAAATTTTAACTGAAGTTAATTAAAAAATTATTAATCAAGAATTATCAACGAAAAATTTACACAAACTTTTTTTTTGTGGCATACAGCGAGCTAAAAAGTCAGCGAGTTTTTATGAAAGCTACTCCAATTAAAATCGTGAGTGAATTAAACAGAAGCTGCAAGCAAGTTACCAAAATAAATCAAACAGTATTTTTTTAAAAAAAAAAGTATTAAACAATTCTGCTAAAGCACACTTGACTTGTTAAAAGCTGATTTAAGCTTAAAATGACTTCCGAGTTAAGGAAACCGAATTTCAATTAACACCACAGCCTTTAATGAAACATTTAAATTTAAGATGTGACTAATCTCTTTTAACGTAATTTATCTTCTTTCTACTTTCTAACTCAAGATAATTAATTATTTTCTCTTCTTCAATGCTCATCACATCATCATTTGACTTAAAAATTGAAAATCTATTTTTTTAATTTTGAACGATGTATTTAGACAAGAAATTAATTTTTTTAATAAAAATTTGGAACTTATTTTTTTTATTTAAAACATTTTTTAGAATTTTAAAAGTATTGGGAAAAAGTGAGCTTTGGCTTTTTATCCTTGGGATTATTAACGCGAGTTTACGTTAATTAAAAAAAAATGTCAAAAATTTATAATTTTAACCAAAAAAATTACTTTATTTGATTGCGCGTCTTTAAGACGTTCCTTTAGATTAAATATAATATCTTCTATATAAGGTTCATATTCAAGATATTTCAATTTAAAATTTTCTTTAGCTATATTAAAAAGAAGCATAAGGAAATTTAAAAAAATATTGTGTAACATTTAAAAATACCCATTTTAAAATACTATTTAGTAATTAATTTCCGATCTAGGATTAATTAAAAAAAAAAAAACAAAACAAATATAATACTTCCATGTGTATTTATGGCTCCGTGGAAAAAAATACTTTACGACCTTTTCGAAAAATTTTATTAATTATTTAAATGAAAAAGATGATTTGAATATCGTTCGATAATTTATTTAAAAAAAAATTTTTTTTTGACAGTTATTGGAAAATTTGAAAAGCCTGAATTTTTATTAGCTTAAAAATTTGCGAAAAAAAAATAGTTCAAACGTTTAATTATTACGGATATAAAAATTTTAAAAATTGAAAATTTAAATTGATATCTTGAAAGGGAATTTAAGCGCTTGAGGCTAAAAATTCTCTCAAATGTTTCTCATCTCTTTCCAACCATGCTCTATTTACTTGAATACTTTCCAAACCTTGTTGAATACTTCTTTGTGCTGCTGGGACTGGATGAGCCTTAAAAAATGTCTCAACATCTTCATAATCACTTTGAGTGGCAAAATTCTCAACTACAGTCTAAATTGAAAATTCCAAATTTTTATGAAAAATTAGAGCATTTTATTCAAAAAGAAAAAAATTACCTTGCACAATTTTGTTATCAAAAATCCAGATGAATATCTAGAATAAATAGTGTCCCAATTTTCTTTAACATATTTCCAAGTAATATCACTTGAAAGTTTAGTTGAAGTATTAGACGAAACAGCACATAAAACAGTTACGGAATCTTGAGATCTAACTGATGGCTAAATTAAAATAATTAAAAAAAAAAAGCAATTTTAAATTTTGTTTTGATTTTTTTTTCTTACCGATAAAGCAAAGTCTAAGACTTTTCTTATCAAAGGTTCAGTTCGAACAGATCCCAATGAAGTAGCAACTCTCATTTTTTCCTCTTGTAAATCTGATTTATTATGTAAATCAATAAGTTGATCTAAAACTTGCTCTTCGCTATCGTATAAAACTGATGAATAAACAGCAGCTCTTAAATCAGCTGGAATTAAATTTCCTTCTAAATGAGCGTTGAATCTTCGTTTAGCTTCTTCAATTGTTTCACGATCGCCATTAATACCTAATGTTCTCAAAACAGTAGCACGACACATGCCTTGTAATCCACTTTCGCCTTCAATTGGATTCCAGCCGAATTTTTTCGAAATAGGTTTTAATAATCTAACAATAAATTGCTGAAATTGTGGTTGAAAATCAGTGTTTAATAAAGTATGTGATAAACTTAACAAATTAGAGATCAAATCTCTCCATACAGTTACATTTTCTTCAGATGAAAATCCTTCTAAAAATCTTAAAACATCAGCAGCTGATAATAAACCAGCCATGGACAATGCGAAAACATCGCTTTGTAAGCCAAGTCTATCAGTTGGGTGCAATGTTTGTTCTTGAATTAAACTTGATAGTCTCTGTAAAAGCTCTGGTGTATAATTAGTACGGTAAATGCCAACTGTATTTTTGTTCAATTTAATCCAATCATTAGCTCCTAAAACTCCCAAATTGACTTCGTCATGACGTTTTTCGAGTACAATTTCTCTATGGACATTTGGATGAGATGATTTAGTGACGACTGTGATTGGAACTTTCCATAAGAAATTTTCTTCTTCTGTCGGTTTAGCTCCATTTGAGAAAAATCTCTCTTGACTTAATTTCAAAACAGTTTCACCATTTTGGTTGACATAATGAGAGACGTTTATGTATGGATATCCAGTTTGACTGGTCCACAAATGCATGAGTTCATTAACTGGTTTTTGAGATGCTTCAGTCAAGGCTTCCCATAAGTCTTCAGTAACAGCATTTTTGTATTTAAATTTTTCTAAATAATTATGTAAACCAGTTCTAAATGCGTCATCACCAATGTAATTGTGTAACATGCGAATAGCAGTGGCACCTTTACTATATGAAATAGCATCGAAAATTTCATCAACTTCGGAAGGTGGTCCAACAGGTACTTCAATAGGATGACTATTTTTAAGACTGTCTAATTCTAAAGCACGACAGTAATCACTGTTAACAAAATATGTCCAAATATCTAATTCTGGTAAACAATGATCGACACATAAATATTCGATCCATGAAGCAAAACCTTCGTTTAACCACAAATGAGTCCACCATTCCATAGTGACAATATTTCCGAACCATTGATGAGCTAATTCGTGACCAACAACAATAGCAACAGTTTGTTTGGATTGAAGTGATGAATTTTTTGGATCAATTAATAAAGCTGTTTCTCTGTATGTTACTAAACCCCAGTTTTCCATAGCACCTTAAATTTAAAACAAAAATTGGTAAATATTTAAATTTCTCAAATCTTGGTAATCGATTCAATTTTATTTACCAGCAGCAAAATCAGCAATCGCTATTAAGTCAAGTTTTGGTAATGGATAGCTAATTCGGAAGTAGTCAGTGTAAAATGGCAAGGTCTTTATCGATACCTTTTAAATTTAAAATAATTAGAATTTTGAAAATTCATTTAATTTTTGTAAAATTTAGTCTCTAAAAATACATTAAACTATTTGATTGATTATTTTGAAAAAAAATCTCTAATACAATATACTTTTATATAATTTGAAACTGCTTTCCCAATAAATCTTTATCGACCAAAACTTTTAACGCAAAAAAATTGAGTCTAAGCAGAAAAATTAGAAAAAATAATCAAATAAAATATTTTCTAATATTTAGTACTTTCAAGTGAATTTAACATATAAACTAGCTGAATATAAGAATTCAAAGAATCTTTTTCATAATATGGTTAATTATTTAGAAAACGAATCGATTCAAGATTTAAAGGTCAACATACAATTTTATTTGAACTCACCAAAGCTTAAATTTGTAACAGCGATCATATCTAGTTTAGGTAAAACATATTTGAGACTAAAAAAATCTGCATAAAAAGGCAGACATTTACAAGCAATCTAATAAACTGCTTAAAACATTTTTTATTGAAATTAAACCTAATTAAAAACCTACCTCTAGAGCAAATCTACCCAATTCTTGTTTACCTAATGGAGTGTAAACTCTAATTAAGACTCCATTTCTATCTCTATCTTCAATATAATCGAATTCACCAACAACAAAAGCCAACAAATAAGTTGACATAATTGGAGTTCTGTCAAATCTAAATCTTTTTAAAGTTGAACTACCTTCAACTTGAGTGGCATCTAATAAAGGCATATTTGACAAAACTGTTTTGTCACCATCAGCAACAATTGTAACATCGAAAGAAGCTTTCAAAGCTGGTTCATCCCAACAAGGCAAAGCTCGTCTAGCATCAGCAGCCTTAAATCAAATTAAAATATTACTTAACAAATTAAAAAAAAAAAGAAGACTAATCCTAACCTCAAATTGAGTGGTAGCAGCATATCTTTCTTCGCCTGATGGATGAACATATTTTGTTCTATAAAATCCTTTTAGCTTATCATTTAAAATACCAGTGTATGAAATGTGAAGTTTTCCTGTTCCGACAGATAAGGCCTCTGGAAATGTAATTGTAGCTAATTCATTATGTTCATCTAAATTGACATTTGAACTAGTTAATTTTGAGCCATTTGATGACTCGAAAACAGCTTCACTGAAAGAGAGTTCAGCACTGTTTAATAACACTGTGCTAGTTTCTGAATTTACCTTATTAAAATTATTAATAAAATTTTCATTTTCTTAAAACTTTTTTAGCTGATTTTTACTTTAACATCGACGACAACACGACCAGTAAATGTAAAATTTTTCAAATCTGGTTGAAGCTCCAAAACATAGTTAACCGGTGTTACATTTTTAGGTAATCGAACAAATTCATGTGAGCTCATTTTGGAAGAGTTTTTTGCAGAAGTACAAAGATTTCTAGTTTAATCATTAATTAAAAAATATTTATTAAAATAAAATATAAATGCTCTTAACCTGATACCTTGTAAATAAAGCGTTAAAAATTGAATTTTTAAAGTTTGTTTTCTCAAATATCCTTAAACTTTCGCCAAGGTTAATCCTATTTTCAAGATTTTTTTGAAAATAAAAGTTTTTAAAATTGGTTGAAGATGAAGCCCTAATTATGTGATTGTTATTCCTTAAATTTATTTGTTTACTTAAACGAACTTTGGACTGGAATTTAAGGACATTTTTAATAGACAATACTTTTCTAGAACGACTTGTTTTAAACATTTTTTTAATTTATTAAAAGGATTAATTTTCTAAACGTGCTTTAAAAAACTTAAGTGTATGAGAAAAGTTATTATAAAAAAAGAGTCAAAAATAAGTACAGTGAAATTTCAATTCCAACTTTATTTACAAAAGTATCTTTATTATTATTATTTGAAGAGAAAATTGCCACGTTAGAGCAAAAAGAGAAGATTTTAAAAGATTCAGTTAAGCTAAAAAGTTTTCTCTTATTTTGACAAGATATGAATTTTTTTCTGTATAGAAAAAATAAAATAAAATTAGAAAAAAACATTATTGCGATCCTTGTGAAAAAATTTAAAATTTAAGATTGAAATATTTGCTTTAAAATAGAAACTGTAAGAATTGAAAAGAAAAGCCAATTTTAGACTAAGAATTTTTCAAATATATACAGTCAGCATTTCAAATTTTGAATCCACTATTTTACATTAATATGTACATTGTTTTTATTTTTGCAAAAAAATACAACAAATCATATGATTTAATTATTTCAAGTTTTTTTTTTAAATAGGAATTTTGATATCTTCATTTTGAGATTTTAGGATCGATTTAAAAAAATGTTGAATTTTGTCGACATTTATGTATTTTTTCACCTAACAGATTTTATTTTTAACTTTCTTTTTTGTTGAATTGCATTTCAAAGTTTAATTTTAAATAAAAAATTTTTCCAACCTTTATTTGAGTAATTCGAAATTTTATAAGGTAATTTTCGAAGCTTAAAAAAAGTTATTTAACACTCAAATAACCCACGATTTCAATTTGATACTTTTCCAAAATTTTGTAAATCAGTAATATCTTCTTTCGATTATTGACTCTAGATGCTATAACCTTAATAGTTTCTTTCGAAAAAAAAGTAAAAATTATCTTTGTGTTGATTCAGTAACTTATTGTGTCGATTAAGAATTTTTTCTAGTAAAAAATTCTGTTCAGTAATATTTTATAGCCCGATTTTGTTAGGTTTCCCAAAAGTTAGGCAAAAAAATAAAAGATTAACGAGCGTCATTTCAAAGCCATTAACAAATTCAAGCGTCAAAAAAATCGAGTCTGACTGTCTTGATTCGCCAAATACTTTTAGCGAAACACAATAGAATTGTATCATTAAATTTTTTTGTATTTATTGTATTTATATCCCGAATTCTCCGGATTTGAGTACTTACAGCGATTCTTATGGGAACGTTACCTCAATCTTAACTTTTTACCGTAACGCATTTAAATTTTTCATTAAATAACGGTTGAAATTAAATTGTGATCGCTAAAGCTAGTAATAATTTCAATAATGTAATTTTTCGAAGAAATTTGTAAAAATTTGAGAAAATGTCAAATCATTTTGAGTACAAATACTCAAAAATGAATCCTAATTTGATTGAATTTATATTTAAGGGGCATTATGGATTTTGGTACAAAAAAATTTTTGGGGAAATAAACTTTGGTGATAAAAATATATTGGAAATAATTTTTAGGCCGGAACACGATTCATTTTTTTTAGAAAAAAGAGCTTGAATTTTACAGAAATCTCAAGAGTTTTTTTTTGTTAAAAATTATTTTCAACATATTTTTACCTCCAAAGTTTTTTTCCACAAAAAATTTCTGGAATTTTTTTTTTTACCAAATTTTACGTAAATTATCGGTAATTTACCATAAATACCGATATTTTCCCAAAAATTACGATTTTTAGATTACCGTTTTTTACCTAAAATATGGTAAAATATCGTGAATTTACCATAATTTACGAAAAATATGGTGAATTCATCGTATCATAGCAGCGAGAGTCTGCAAAATCTCTGCATTCTGTAAAAAAATAAAATTAAAAAAAACATATTTTTTAAAATTAATATTTTAATTTTCCAGGTAGCAAAAGGATCTAAGAACTAAAATACCCAAAAAGACGCTTACAAATTCAAAAGTAAACTTAATTGTTTTATTTCATTATTAAGAAAATTTATTCATACAAATAAACCTGATAAATTTATGTTTATTTTTTAAATTTTGCAGAAAACAGAGACTTTGCAGACTCTCTTATAAGCTGCAACTTATGAAGTTGCACCCAGTCGCATATTTTTTTCATTGCAGAGATGTTTTTTAAATTTTTTATTCAAGTTATATTATTTTTGAACTGTTTTTTTTGTACCGAAATTCACATGTATTATTCCAAGTGAAAAACAAATGTAGCTAAATAATAAAGAATACTTCATTTTTTTAATAAAACTAAATTATCATGTTTTTTTGCAATTTTTGAACTCAGAGCTGTATCCTTATATAGATATTGATGTTAATATTTTAAACATATACTCTGTTATCATCTAAGACCTTAAAAAAGTTAGTTCCCAGAAATGTTTTTGTGAGAGTACCAATAAGTGATGTTTTGATTTTCAGTATGTGCACTGAAAACTTTCACTTTTTCTGTTGAGAATATTTTTTTGTATGGTGAAGCAACAATCTCATAAAGAAGGTTCCGGTTCTCAGTTTTCAATGGTATACGACTAATTTAAGAATTTCAATCATTTTTGTTTCATTCTTTTTTAAATTAAAATTAATAAATTAAAAATTGGCTGCTTTTTTTTGTTAAATTTTTTTTTCGAACATGTCACTCTTATTTTTAAATAAAGCTTATTTGGTGCAATGAGGTGAGTATTGTAATTCAGTAGGGAATAATTTAAAATCAAACAAATATTTTTTTAAGAATTTATCTTTAAATGAGTTTATTTGTAATTTTATTATTAAATTATATACGGTCTTGTTTGGAATTATTTATTTATCTGAATTTGAATGCTAAATTCGAAGCCTAAAGAAATGGCTTCAACAGTTCTAAATAAAAATTCAAAAAAATATCTCTTAAAGGATAAAAAAAAAGCAAATTTTTCCTAGTTTTTCATATTTTGAATTCAAGTTCTAAATCTATTCGATTAGAAAAATAAAACAAAATTTTAAAACCAGTCTAAAATTTTCAACAAAAAAAAAATAAACGTGGACTTAAATTCAATACTAGCTTAAATACTTCACTAAACTAATACAATATTTTTTTAAAAAAATAAAAATTGAAATTTCATCAACTAAAGCATAAAATTTTTTGATGTTTCTAGTTTAAAATGATTAATGAGATCCCTAAAATGATCCATCAATCAATCAATTAAGTTTTTATTTTTTGATGTATTTTTTTAAATAAAATCAATACCCATGTACATTCAAATGTACAAATTAATAATTATTAGCTTTTAATCTTTATCTCTCGTTTTTGAATGATATGATTACAAATCATTCAAAAACGGTCTTTCTTAGTATTTTTTTCGACTTAATCGATACATTTCGCTAAGTATCCTTAATCTTTTTTTTTTATGAAAAATCCAAAATTGAGTTTTTTGTTTTCTGTAACAAAATAGCTCTAGAAATTTATCATCAAGTTATGTCGAGTTTATAAAACTTTCAACAACAATAACAACAAAAAGAATTGAGTAAGTAAGGGTAAAAAATTATGAGCATAATAAACTCGTTTTCTAGTTGAAATATGAACACAACAACAACAAAAAACCTTATTTGAGAAAAAGATATGATTTGAATCTTGAACAAAATGCAAAATTAGCATAATATAATCACGGTGATAATCAAGCAAGCAAAAATCGGGGCTAATTTAAAAAAATAAAAATTTGCAATTTTTTTCTCCACTATCTCACATTCTTTATTTCAACATAATAAAATAGTGCTAATAAAGTATTTGTAATTATATTCGGTAAAATGAGAAAAAGATCAGTTTTAAATAGACTGAATGATGGACTTAGACTAAATTGTTTTTTGTTTTTTTTTTGGTAATTTTGTTCCGGATCAAGTTTCTCGATCGAATTTTTTGAAATTTGCATAATTATCACCATACAGTATTTAAGGAGTCTTTTTTGTACAAATATTTTTGATGGCCTGGTCATCAAATCTTTAAGTAAATAAGCATTAAGATTAATTTATTTTCATAGCTTATTCTAAACATTACTAAATCATTAGTTTAAATTGTTTATTTTTTTGTTGTTGTTGATGATGAGGAAAATAAATGGAAAGTACGTGTGTGTCTGAAAGAAAAAAAAATTCAAAAAAGAATTGAAAGGAAGTCTGTATGATTTCTTGAATTTTACGAGGCTTTAGATTTTATTTTAGAAGTGAGAAAACTTAATCGCTAATAAAAAAAAATAAAGAAAAAATTCTATAAATTTTTTTTATTATCTTAGAGCGAGAAACTTTTTATGAGCTATTAGAATTTTACGTTTGGGAGGGCTTAATTATCAGGAGGCAACAAAAAAAAACAAAATCAAATTATCTTTTAGAAACAAATTCAGAGACACCAAGAACTTAATTTCTAAATATTGCTAAAAAAAAATATTATCTTTTTACAACTGATCAATTGTTTCTAATCTGTTAAGAAGCAAAATTAAAACAATTGAACGCCCTGTAAAAAAAATTCTAAAAGTTCAGTTTTTTTTTTTAAATTTCACTCGTAAATAAACTCACCGTAAAAGTAAAAAAATTTTTATAAAATTTGCATAAATCTAAAAATTCTTAAGCAATATTGTTTTAAAGTTTGGGTTTTTAACAAAAGGATAATTATTAGTTTACTTTAGTTATAAAGATATTCAAATGCCTTCATTATAATGTTGATTTTTAAATTTTTTTGTTTTAAAAAAAACCTCAATTTCTACATAAATTTTTAAGGAGATACCTTATGCTTTCATTTTTGTTGTCTCTTTATGATTTAGCTTTAATAACTTAAAAAAAATGGAATTAAAGAACAATAAACCTTGGTAATCAATGGTAAGGAAGCAAAATATTCTTTTTAGATGATCTTTGGCTGATTTAAATTTTAGTAGTACTATAATTCAAAAATATCTGAGTTTTATAAAATTTTAATGGAGACTAAGTCATGAACAACACTTTTTTTCAAATTTTTAAAAAATCAGTATAAGGTATTAAACATACAATTTTTGTTAAATTGTCCATGTTTTGATACAAATAACTTTTGGCAAATTTTTTAGAAGAAGCTTCTGATCAATAGGGTTTATAAATAAATTCCATTTTTGTTTAAATTTTCATTTTTCTGCTTATTTGTATAAATTTTAACAAAAAAAAATTAATTTTATCTTCGATTGTAATGAAATTTATAAAAAATTATTTTCTTCATTTGGATTTAAATGATGTCGCTAGTTCCTATCAATAAACGACTCGCTACTCGCATATTTAAAGTTCTGCTTCGGGCATTTTAAAATTATTTTCTTCGATTTGAAAAAAATTATATATGGGTCAAAGTGACTCGACCGGGGTTTTAGGTGCAGGTAAAAATTTTTTTTGATAATCTGGTATATCTTAATTAAGGATAATTTTTTGTGAGTAAATAACTGAAATGTAGTTGTTTATTTGCCGTCGATTGCCGTAACTTGGAATGATCATCGTCGCTCCTTTTGACTCACATGTCGAAGTACAGATAAAAAATTTTTATATTCTAAACATAGATAATCAAAGATATAACTGAAACTTCGGTACCAAGTCATGCTTTGTAATAATTTTAATAAAATTTTTTCAAAATGTGAATTAAATGTTTTTTCCAGTGTTATTTAAAAACATAGACTTAAAACATGGTAATTTTGTTAGGAACGTAAATAAAGCTTTTCAAAATTAAAATATAATAAAGTAGATGTTGTAATTTTTTTCTGCCAAATGGATTATTTCAATTATTATAAAGTTGAAAATTTTAGGTCTTATGTCTTAAAGGTTTTTTGTTACTAATTAAACTTAGCATACTATTTCTAAATACTATTCGGCAATAAATCTTGAAAAAGAGGTTCTTAGTTTTTTTTTTGAATTTTTTTTTATTTTGATCATGTGAGCGCTCTCCCATTTAGGTTCGTTTAACTTTATTTAATATTTAAAAAGAGCTTAAATTTTTAAAATTAATATTATAAAGTAAAAAGTCAATTTTCAGGTAAATTTTTGCACAAAAAAGAAAAAAATTTATTTTTAAATTTTAAAATAAATTTTTTGTTATTATTTTTGTAAAATTTATCCATCAAAAGCATATATTTTTTTATTTTATTGAATAATGATTAATGAGATTTTAAAATAATATTAATTTTTTTTACTCCCTTAGCAACAACTAGTAATTAAAGATTTAAGGCATTAGTTTCTTCTTGTTCGTTTTCCGTTTGATTAATCATTAGCCTCTATGCAAAATTGTTTTAATTCTTTTTGAAAACAGGACCTTTTCATTTTCATTTTTAAACGTGAAACAAAAATAAAATTATTTTCTTCTTTAAGTGTATTTAAAAATATTTTAAAGTATTTTTTCAAGTAATTCTTTAGACAACTTAAAAAATTTACCCGAGTCATTGAGCATATGTCGGGTATAAACTTTTTTTTTTTAATCTTATTTATTCTTTTTCGCAAGATTATATAATAATATTTTATAATATTAAAAAGGAATTTAGTAATCGTAGAGAAACACTGCCAGATTATATATTAAATGAGCTAAGGTAATAATAAAAAAAATGAGGTTATTTTTATTTTATTGTATTCATAAAATTTGATTTCTAATGAATTTTTTAAAAAATAAAAATTTAAGAAATTAAGTAATTTTTTTTTGTTATAAATATTTATTTATTTTTAAACAAGATTAAACTCGAGATTATTTGATTGAAATCTCCCTATTTTTCCACCTTGTTTTTTATGTTTTCTAAATGTATCCAAGAAAAAAAGAGTTATCTTATCTCGAGGGGAAAATAAAGGTTCACTAGAATTTTTTTTATTTTGTATGTAAAAATTGATAATTAAAATAATCGTAAATATTCCGTGTCTGATAAGTATTATTACGTAAGTTTAGATAAGCGAGGAGAAAAAATTCAACAAAAAAAAGCTCATTGAAAAAAAAATTTAAATCGAATATTTGGGTATTTTAATAAGCAAGTCGATTCTCTCTTTTTTTTTATCTATAATGGTTTTAAAAGCATGGTTTGAAAATTAAAGAGAAAAGACCGAATATAGAATTAGATTGATAAGATAGTTGAGAGGATACTCGGTCGAATAAAAATGATCCGTCTCTAAATTCTAGATAAAAGATTAAGGAGATGTTTAATTTAAAAAATAAAATTCAATTTCTTTTAATCGATTTTTGCTTTAAAAAAAATCATTAAAAAAGTTAATTTTCAAATCGAAAATTATCTATCTCGGTTACCATTTATATGCTTTTTTTATTTTTACTAAACATCAAGAAAATGCTTTTTTTTTTATTTATTTTCCTTTCAAAATCAACTTTTAAAGCAGAACTTATTTAAATCAAGATATAAAACAATTGTTATGGGCTAAAGGCTTTCTATTTTAAATTAATTAATAAAAACATTAATTGATAATTTAATATAGAAAGACTGGGAATAAATCATTTTCCTTTTATATTTTGTTGAGGTAAAAACAGAAAAAATAGAAAAAGATGAATGAAGAGTTTAATTTCTGATATAAATCATAAATTAGATCCCTAGCCAAAACGAAAATATCGTTCATATTAACAGGAGGATTTCAAGTTTTGATTAATTTTCACTTTTTCTTGTTTTTTCTGTTGTTAAGCTACCCTAGTGTCTCTAGTTTTTATTTCGATTCTTAAATTCGCTTATTTTCGATTTATTTTGATTGAAATATTTTTTTTGCTTTATCAATCCTCTCAAGATATAAAAACAAAAATTAAAAATATTTCCAAAGTTACTTTAAAGTTTTTTTTATTTAGCTATACATCACATTTGGATGCAAATGTTAATTGTTGATGGTACAAAAAATATTAATTAATCGAGTTATTGGTAAGTTAAATAACATTTATCGACGATTGGGCTTTGGAGACTAATTCTTTATTTAATTTCACAAAAAAATCTGAAATAGAGGAATCATTATAAATACTGTACAGTATCATTATATTTATTTATTTATTACGAGAATTAACCTCCTTAATAGTAAAAATTTAAAATATATAAAAAAAAAAAAGAAAGAAAAATAAAAGTAAAAAAATAAAATAAAAGTCTAAATAGTACAAAAATTATCGCATAAAAAAATAAAACATTAAATAAAAATATAAATACATTATTATTGACCAAAAAGGAATAAATTCATTAATTTTTAAGAAGCTCCTCTAAGAGAATTCTATATTGTTTGAACCTTAAGTTGTTCAAACATAACTTAATTGAATCAGATATACCATCATTAGCTCTAAGCTTATTTTTTAATTTATTTTTAAGGATAGTTATATTTTCAGCGATTGATGTGTTTACAATATTGAAATATTGTGATATTAATCTTAGGTCACAAGAAAATGATTTAGTCGAAGGGGGGTCATTTAGCAAAGATTTATAGATTTGGATCGATAGGTAATTGTACTTAATCGTGTTAATAAAATTTAGTTTGGAGAATAAATAGAGTTCTTAAAATTAAATACGTCTAAAACCTTTAAAATTCTAGACATGTGACTATAAATACTGTACACAGTTACGGTCAAAAGTTGCAGTTGACGTTACAGACTTTTATAAGAACCACTATAGTAGTAGCCTGTAGAATCAATTTTGTGCGTCTTAAAATAATTTTCAAGTTTGTTTTTAAAAGCATTTATAATTTTTTGTTCAACCAATTCTCTTGGTAAAATATTAGAAATATTTGCTATTCGGTTTCTAAAAAAATTGGTCTATGGAATACAGTTTAGAACTTCGAGAATTGTTTTTCAAACCCATTATTGTGACTTCTAGTACCATAATGGTTAGATATCTTATTTAGAGAATGATGCCATTCAACTTGATCTATATTTTTCACTAGTTGGCAAGTTTTCAAAAAGAAAAGGCATTCGAGAGTCAAAAAAAATTCAAAAAAAAAATTTTTTAACCGCTTTTTTTAGCTCTTTTGCATTATTTAAAAAATTTTTTTGAATTTTTTTTGACTCTTTTAGGCTCCCTTTTTTTGAAAACTTGCCATTTTTTAATTAGATCATCCCTTAATATCCTCTCTTGGAGACTGATAAGATTCAGTTTTACCAGACGATCGTCGTATGTTATTTTAGTTTACTTAACACATCTATGATTTTAGTCGCTCTTCTTTGAACCCCTTAAATACTGTTAGTATCTTTCTTGAAATATGGATTCCAAACTTGGACTGCATACTCTAAGTGCGGCCTTACCAAAGATGTATAAAGTTTTTTAAATTTTTTATTTTTTTGGATAACAATTTAAATCTTGGATTGTTTCAAAATGAAGCATAAAAAATAGAGTAAACATTGTTAGGATTGTTTAGGGTTAATAATGAAATTTCATATTTTTTATTTTAATTTCAGTTTTAAAAAAAAGTCACTGAAAAAATTCCAAGCCTAATTTGTTTTCCAAAAAATATTCCAAAAATTCCCATGTAATCGATAGGATTCTATATTCTTAAATGGTAAAGAACATGACTTTAAGTTAGAGTTGTTGGAAAATTAATACAAATTTTTTAATTTTCTAGGTCATATTTTTGAAATAGAGAAAAACATGATTTTGTTTTTTGTGTAGTATTTTTTTGTTTTATCTTGATTTTGTGGAATTTTTTTCACAATTTTAGTCTCGACGATTTCATTTATCAAGGTTTTATATCAGATTTAAATAATTTAAAGTCTCAATCTTAAATTAAATCTTAAAATTTCTTATGGTTTCAGGCATAAATTTTAAAAGAACCAATTTCAAAATCAAAGATTACTTAAAAGTATCGCATTAAACGAGCTTTTTCATACTTCGATCATAAACTAGAGAAGGTAATTTCAGTTTAATTTAATTTTAGTATTTCAGATTAAAATTATAAGACTATGTATCGTCAAAATATATTCGGACAAATCCTTATATGATACTTTAAATGAGGCAAAATTTTGAATGATTAGAATAAATTTCTAATTTAAAATTAAATTTTAAACTAAAAATAAAAAAGGAAGACCGATAAGTAAACTATTTTTCGAAAAATTTTTAAGAAAAAAAATTTTTTTTTATGACAAATTTTAAAATGAACCTAGAAACCTTTAAGATTTATTTTTTTAACTCGAAAAAACAAAAAAAAAAGAAAAACAAATTGAAATTTCAGGATTTGTATTTCGGAAATATGTGTCTATCGTCTTAAATAAACAACTTTTATAAACTTTTAAGAATTTATCTCTTTATTCGATACAAACTATACTAAACAATTGGATGAATTTCCATTTATATATTTTTTTTCTATCTAAATCCTAATATTTTATTAGTAATTTAAACTTATCTAACTTGAGTTTTGAGTGAAAGTTACTCGTTTAATGTGATAAATTTTTTGATTAATTTCGAAAATTTTTAAACATAGAATAACATAGTTTAAGTTTGGATTAACTTTTCTAATATATTCTTGTTTATAAGGCCAAATTTAAACGGTGTTAAATTTATTTAGAAAAGAAATTACTAATAATTTACTTTGGGATAAAGTTTTATTTTGTTTTTATTTTTTTATATACATTTAGATAGAGGGAAAAATTACCAAATCTTCTCTTTCTTTTTTGTTGGGTTAGAAATTCATTGCAAATATATGATTGACATTTTTGGAAGTCTTCAAAATTGAAATAAACAAATAAAACCAAAATCATATGCAATCAAAAAATCAAGTAATCAAGCATTTAGTTAAGACTTTAGCAACAAACAAAGATAAAACTTATGATAAAATTAGTAATGTTCTGGAATTAGAGATTTTTTTGGCTTAGAGTTTTTGCAACTTCTTCTTTTTAATCTAAAACTACGGTACATTAAATTAAAAGAGAAAAAAAAACATTTTTTTTTTCTATTTAAAATTCAAGTTAGATCAAGAGTAAATTACACTTACCATAGTCATAATCTTGAATAAAAAAAAAATTTTATTTTACCATTTAATATTTTTATACCTATTTGAAAAATTAAAAGTATTATTCACTTAAATAGGTTAATTTAAAAAAGAAATTTTCTCTCTCTCTCTTTTTTTTTTTTTACTTTCTCTGTATATCATAGTTGTTTTACGTTCAAAGTTAAATATTTTTTTTAATTTGGTAAAAATTGTATTTTGAGAAAAAAAGTAAAAGAAAAACGCTCAAAGTTCTTTTATTTTGTCGGATTTTAGTATTAGCTAGAAAATTTTCAAAATATTTATTTTTAATATAAAAAATGAGCTTTAAGTTTTAAGAAAATTTTTTCTTTTCTATCTGAAATTTCAATTGGTGTCAGAGTATTTCCGGAACTTATTCACCCAAGACATCTAAATTACGTAGTTTTTAATACAATACAAATCCATTTTTTCGGCTAAAATACTGAATAAGTTTCGAAAGTTTTTTGAATTCAATATTTTTTAATCGGCTCTTTAAATAGGTCCTTTAAAATTTTAAGCAGTTGAAAAATTTTAATTAAATAAATTGATTAAATATTTTAAAATATTTTTCTGATCCTACCAATTCAAATAAAACCTTAGAGTGTAGTTTGAATTAAATTTAAGTTTATTTTTTCCACAACCCTATTTTGTTTATTTTAAATGGTAGAGACATAGCAAAAATCCATGGATAAACTGAGTAATCTTGATTTACTTTTATTCTAAAGAAAAAAATAAAAGAAGGTTTAAATTTTTTTGTTCGCTTTAGAGTCATTAAAACGATTATTTTTACTAAATGCCTTTCAAAGCTCAATAGATATTATTTTGACCAGCAAGTCGCATGTCTTAAAGCATTGAATCTCTACTAAATACCAAACATTATGATTTTTCATAAAGCACAATTCTAAATATTTTTGAGTTTTTTCATTCTAGCGTCTAAAAAATTTTTTATCAAAGTCAAACATGTCAAAACTAGTAAATTTTCTATAAGACCATATCAAGGGACCATATTTAGGGAACACCCTTAAAGAAATCATTAGAGTGTTCATCAGCAAAAAAATATAAACCTCACTTATTTAAAGTTACTTTCGCAACTACGAAAACATTTTCTACTTTGAAATCGAGTAGAGAAAAACGAGTTTTTGTTAAATAACAACATTATTTTTTTAAAAAATTAATTAAAAAAATCAACTAAATTAAAATTGGAATCAAAAATTTGTATTTATTCGTGTTGTAGACTAAAGTAATTAATTTAAAAACTTTATCCAAATATTCAAAAATCAATTTAATTTTTATATTTTATTTAAAAGTTAAAAACCCCTACAGGGCTTTATATATATTTATTTTCAAATGTCTGGCTCGAAGTCTATTTTATTTTTTTTATTTTATTTTCTACTAAATTTCAAGCAAACATAGGACTGTAGGTTTATAAGAGCGTAAACAATTTCTTCTTTTTTTTTTTTGGTTAAAATTTCAATCACATGTAATACAGATTTGTAATATTTTCTTTTTTTTTTGTTATCTAAGATTTATTAGAGAATATAATTTTTTCGTTTAAAATGTCTAAATTAAAAGGCGTCAAAGCATTGTCTAATAAATAAAATAAATTGGTGGAAAATTTTTAAAATTAAAAAATTTAATGAAATATTTATTTAATTGTTATAAATTGCTTTACAATAGCGAGAAAAGAAAAATAATTAAAAAATCGGCAAATATTTAACCACTGGTTGTCTCTTCCGAGAAATTAAAAAAAAAAGAAAGAAAAAGTGATTTTAAAATTTGTGTTATAAAAAAAAATTTTCAATTGAAAATTTGCTTGAACCCAAAGCCGGTTTCACTAAAAAAAAAAGAGTAAGTTTAATTAAGCTAAATTAGAGGTTTTTTTTTTTCGTTTATTTAATCTCAAGTTTAGTATTTAAAATAAAATTTTAAGCTTTATTTTTTAATTACAAATTGTCCAATATAGAAATATCGGTTTAAAATTTAAGGAATTTAAATAGAAAAAAAATATATCTAAGAGTGTCATATTTTAGTTTTTTCAAAATTTCAATTTAAAATGTCGCATCCAAATACATAAAGGTTCTTAAACACTTTTTGTTGTATGTATGTGTCTATTGATTGCTTGCAAGTCGATCGTTCTACAAAAATACTTGAAATTTAAGTAAACTTTTTTGTATTTTTTTTTTAATAATAAAAGAAAAAAATTCATCGTTGATTCAATTAGTTTTTAATTAATATTACTTTTTATTCGAAAAATATTTGTTTAGATCTATTTTAAAATTTTCGAAAGTCCAATAGCTATTTCAAAAGCGATTATTTGAATTTAATTTCTTGGCTATTTTATTTGCCGAACAAGTTAAAACAGGTTATTTAAACTAATTTTTTTAATTTTTTTTTTTTTATGAAAAATTTTAATGTAATTAAAATTAATTTTGTAATTAGTTAAAATTTAATTTTTTTTTTCGAACCAAAATAAAATTTACCATGTTTTTTCTATTAATCAAAATAATAGAAAATGGTCAAAGTTTTAAATGCTTGTTGAAATGTGTTTTTTGTTGTTGTTGTTGTTGTTTAGTTCGAAAATTCTTTATTTCAACAAGCCAAAAAAAACATCGAAATAAGCAAAAAATGTTTATTTTTTCAATTTATAAATAAAGTAAAATCAGAGCTTTCTCTCTTTATGTATCATCACCCTAATATCGTTGTTTCTCTCGCCTTCTATAGCTCTCTCTCTCTCTCTCAAAATATATTGATTTTAATTGAAATCATGCTATGAAAAAATCAATTACTTTTTCTATTTATTTTTATAATATTTTCTTGTTATTGGGCTCTGTTAATAAACAAATATAGGTAAAGATCGAATTTAGTTAAATTGAACTCTCTCTTTTTTATTTTAAATTAAAAAAACTTGAAAACATATTAAACTTAAGAAATTCATCTTAATATTGGCTCAAGCATTATTTTCTATCATTAAAGTTTATTTGTAATTAAAACATAATGATCTATTAGGAGTCTATTTTAAATTATATAATATACATTTGGAATCATGTAAGAATTAAGCATAAGCTTACCAATTGAAATTTTTTTTTTTAATGGAATTATTTTTAACCTCAATTTTTTTTTTTATTTATTTTCGAAGCTGTTTGTCTTGGGGATAAATCAAACAGTTTTGTGACTTCCAAAAAAAGAAAAATGTTATTTTAAACGAAAACATAAAAAAAAAATGTTAGAAAATTAATTTGATTGTTATGTTTAAGTTCATATTTCTTTAAAAATTCTGATTTTATCTGAAAATAAAAGACTTATACATACATACGAACTTAGGGTATAGACAAATAGAAAATTAATTTTAGCTCTTTATCGTTTAGAATAAGTTTTTTTTTGAATTGATGTTTTAGATAAAATGATATAGAAAATAAACTTTTTTGAGTAAATGGTATTAAGGACTTGAGAAAATGAAAAATTTACTCGTCACATATAAAGAAGTGTGTCTGAACGGCGAGCTACATCATTTCACTTAAATGAATTACCACTTAACCCTCAAAAAGTTTGAAATGATTTTAGAATTTAGTCCTTTTTTCGTGTTAAAAAATGTTCGAACCCCTTTAATATATTCCCCATTCGGTTACTCATCTGGTTTGAAATAAAATAATTTGTTGATAATAAAATAATGGGCCATTTTGACATTAACTGAAAATCATTAAGTTATTTTAAAGAAAAATAATAAGAATAAAACTATTAAGCTAATTTAGAAAGTTTCATTAATTACTTTTCAGTTCTTGTACAGTTGAACATTTAGATGTGCACTAAATGTACCTTTCCAGAGAAAATTTTTATCTTAAATCTTCCATATATCTAATGATTTTAATCTTTTCCGTATCATTTGAACATTCTACTCTTAAATTAAGTAGTTACCTAATGTCTATTCAAACAATATTCAAAAAAAAATGCTAATTTTTAATAATTATTTACATTAAAACTAAGAGGACCAGACAAGTTTTTGAAATTTTTTGATAAAATTTTACACTTTTACAAAGATAATTATAAAGTTTTATGAATTTTAGATTAATTTAAAAACTCTAATTTTACAATATTGAAGTGAATAGATTTTTATTCACTGTTTATTTTACATTTATTGCAATTAGAAATGCAAATTTAGGAAAAGAGTAGCCGAAGCTTAAACTGTTAAACAAATTAAATGACCTTTAGGTCTATCTTTCAATAGTTTATGTTCTTCTTTCAGCAAAAAATAAAAAATTGTTTTAGATTATAAATTCTTTATTATTAGCTTGTATTTATCAGAATTTTGCGTAGATAAAACTGACGCAAAACCATTATATTTATCGAGTGGAAAATTAAATTAGGAATTTTCAAAGATACCTTAAAAAATACTATTTAAATTTTATTTAAAATGATAAGTAGGTCCCAAATCAACTATTCATTTTTTATTAAATTCTTTAACAACAAAAAAAAAAGGTAACTTATCTTAGAATGAAAATCTAATAAGCTTTAATTGATCTTATTTAGGAGTTTTATAGAATTCCTTAAAATATTGTGCATGGAATGAAAATAACTTCAGACTCGACTTGAAAAAATACCCATTGAATTGGTTATTAAATTTATAATTTTTTTTTGTTTATTTTTTGAATCCAATAATTAAATAAATAAATAATTTGGGTTTTCTGAAACAATTTAACTTAAGTATCAAATTTAAATTAGTAACAAAAAAGGTGCTTTTTTGTGGGTTTTGGTTTTTTAATTTTTTTGAGAGGTTTTTTACAATTTAATCTGAATAAATAATTCCAACTGATTCGTAATTATCAATAAGATTAACCTTTTTTTCTATATTCAAGTTAATTTTCTTATGCTCAATTCTGTTGCCTTCTATTATTCCTTTTTTTTTAAAGAAAGATTTGAAGCTTAAGCACTATTATTTAATATTATTAATCATTTCAATTTTACAAAATAAATCAAAAAAAAAATAGAAGAAACTAGAATAGATTCTCTTAAGATATTGTAATTTATTTACAAAAACTCCCACTGATTCTTTTCTTATATTTTTTCAAAGAAATTTATTATGGTAACTTGAAATTTCTAATTCAACAAAACGAATAATAATAATAGATGTTATTTTCGTAAATATTCATTTAAGAAAGTATTTCAAGTGATTCATTAACTTAGAAATTTTAGTCTCTAGACCTTTTAATATTTTTCTTATTTTTTTTTAAAAATTAAAATTTTTCTTATTTAAAGTAACTAATTTTTTCAAAGTATTCGTTAATTATTGTTTTAAGTTTCGAAATAGGGCTATTTGACTGATTTTCTAATTTTTTATATAAAAAAAAAATTATTTAAATTTCCAAACCGATGCATTGCATATTTAGATATGGTTATTCACCCTTTTATATATATTTCAAACATTTTAACATCAAACTATCAAAAAATATTTTAAATATTCCTCAAGGTTAAATGTAGTTTTTAAAAAAAAATTAAAAAATTCATAGCTACCTTAAATTTATGCTCACCTATTTCAGCTTAAAAAAATGATCTTCCCCGCTGATTTTGATTATTTTTATTTTAAAAAAGTTTATTTAATTACTAATAATTTTAATTTAAAAAAAAAGAAGCTTTTAAGAGACTAGAGTTGCATTTTAATGGTTGAACATTTTATGTAATAATTGTAAAATTTAAATACAAATTTCGCTCCAACTTAAATAGAAATGAAAAGAAAGATTATTAAATATTTAAAAAGTAAAATTTTACTTTCAATTTGGTAATTTTAAAATTGGTGGTTTTATTTTCAATTTAGGTTTATAATTTTCCTATTTCAATATTAATGATAAGAAGAGATAAAATAAAACCAAAAACCAAACTAGTTTATGAAAAACCAAAATGATAACTTGGTAAATTTGTAGATTTCATTTGTTATTAAGTTATTAAAGAACCAGTTATTTTGGCCGAAAGATTTTCTAAATCGACTTTATTTTAGTACAATTTATTTTGTAGAAAAATTAATATGGTTAATAATTTTATATTTCCTTTTTTAAAAGCGGATAAAAATCGCTTCTTTGGAAGGCATTTTTAAACGAAGTTTATCGGTAAAATTGTTAATAGAGAAGCAAGGCTTTTATTATGCAAGTAACGACCCGCTATTTGAATTTTTTTTTAAATTTATGAAATTTGTTACCCAATCAAATTCTTTAGTTTCGTCTAATACAGTCCAAGCAAAATCACTCAGTATTTCATTTTTTTCTAAATAAACACATCTGGTTATTAGCTCGTTCCTCGCAAAAACTCACTTTTGTCCTTTGACTCAAATTCTTTGTTTTATAAAATTGATCAAGTATTCTTTCGAATGGAAAAGTTTAGTAAAATGAATTTTCGAAATTGTACCAAGGATAAATGAAAAAAAAATAAATACAAATTCGTTTTTTTTTTGTTGACAAATCAGTTAAACCATTTGTTATAAATTATATAAAAAATTAAGTTTTAAAAGTAAAATTGATTAATTTTGCGTAGAGATTAGTAAAATTTTTAAATAAGATTGAAAAGCAATTTGTAGTAAAATTTTTCAAAATTTAACTTTTTTTTTGAAAAAAAAATTTTCTTGATCGGAATAAATTGTCCAAGTAAGTCTTATAAGAAAAACTATTATAGTCATTGAAATAATTATTTTTCATGGTTTTTTTTTTTTCTATTTTGCCAAAATATGTTTATACTTGTCTTATCATATTTTTTTTTGCATTTAAACAAGTTAGCTTATAAATTCTAATATTGGATTAAATTCAAATTTATAATCAATTTATTCAATCATGAACAAAAGCTATTTCCTATGTAAAAAATAAATAAAAAAGAATATTTTTCTCTATCTCAAAGGTTTTCTTCTCTTTAATAAATTTCTAAAATTAATTTCTCGAAAAATAGAAAGAAAAAAAAGAATAACAACAACACTCAAATCAATGCAACGGGTGTAAAAATCGATCGAAAGATAATCGATCATAATGATTGCTCTCTTTTTTTTTTACTTTCTAAAATATTCTTTTTGCTGAAGCTTTTATTTTTTTTTCGTAAAATGCTAAAACTAATGAAATTTATTAAAACCTTAATTTTATTATAATTTTAGAGAAACATCAAGACTGATCTGTAAAACAGAAGAATTAAAGCTTAAACTATTTGTTTTTGTTTTTTATTTTATTTTCTCCTAATACTATGAAATCAAAATAATAGGAATACTGAATACTTAGAACAAAAAATTATTTATTTTTATCATTAAAAAAAACAGTATTTGATTCAAAGAGATTTAAATTGATTTATATGATGAGGTATTTTCTCCTTGTCTTCTTACTCATCCCCAACCTAAACGCCTTATACTACGACGGTCAATCGACATATTCGATATACCCGCGACTTGATTTACAAATATGCGCCAATAGTAGTTTAAGCTTCGATTTTACACTTTCTATATCGCAATTTAAAAATAGTACTTTTAATAAAAATCCTTCGATTGCTCAAAATACAGCTCGTATTCTACTCTATTCTGAGCAACAAATTCAAATAAGTACTCTGGGATCAACTTCGAAAAAATTAATAAATAGTTATTTTTTAATTAAATATGTACAACCGAATCGTTTAATTGTAAACGATTATTGGAATATTAACGATGTACAAATACAGCTACCTAATGACTATGCTACATCATGGTTCAGATTTGTCTATACAAGACGCTCAAACTCAGTCGATATTAACCTATTCAAATTTGAATCGACAAGTAGTTCGGCTAATAATCGAATACCATCAATTCGATTAAGTCAAATCTTTTCTAAACAAATAATACATTCTAATTTTGTTTTGGATGAGTTTAAAAATAGCGAAGAAGAGTCTTTAATTGATTCGAAACAAGTAACCTATTCGAAATTATTCGTTGGTGGTGTTGGAGAGAATTTAAATGAAAATAATTATGCTTTAAATCAATTAAAACAATTGGGTAAATTTCACGGGTATATTATGAATTTACAATATACTTCACAAGCTACACAATGTCCTTTAGAAATATGCTCTAAGCAATCTATTACTCAACGACAATACGCTATATTTTCCCTATCGCCATCCAAAATTCAAAAATCACTATTATCTGATTCAGTAATGATTGATGATATTTGTGAATCGGATACTTTGACTCATGACATATGTCCAAAGGACTGCTCTTGTTTAAGCAATAATTTAATAGCTCCCTATTTTAATTGTGATTGTGCTGATCCCACTATGCCCAAATCAAAATGTAATAGCTTATTCAAATCGTTTGCTTTGAATTTAAATGATGATAATTATTTTGGAAATGCGGAAAAATTCGAATATCCAATATTACCATCATTTACTAAAATTGAAATAAATAATGTAGCTACACAATTCGACAAGCTAAAGGGTATACAATTTAGAAATACTATATCTAAATTGAGTTTATCGCCTTTATCAGAGATACCTGAAACAGACTCATGTTTTTGGAATATTGAAGATTGTTCTACGGGTTTTACACAGCATATAGTTATGTCTATAGAAAGGTTAGATGAGAAAAAATTTAATTCTAAAGTTGTACTTTTTCAAAATGGTCAATCTGACATGTCAAAATTTGTTGCTTTTGTCTATAAAAATCGCTTACATTTTTCTTTATTTGAGCAAACTGAATCACAAGAATGGTTAGTAAGCACTTTCCCCATGAATAAACACTTAAATAGACAAATTAAAATAACAATAACTTATTTGCGCGATAAATATTTATCATTACACGTTGATGGTTTTCTAGTCGATATGACTACTAAGCCATCATCGCCACCAGTCAACCAAGACGTCTACATATCAATAAACAATTTAAATCGATTTTATTATGAATTTGGTGTAAGATTAATTCAATCGGACTCTGTTAAAAATATAGGCTCAACTCTTCTCAATCATCAATTTACTATAAAATCAATTCGTAGAGATTATTTTAATGATCCGGCTGAAAATGGTCAAGATTCGAAAATATTAGTCTCATCACCATTGCCCAGTGAGATAATACGAATTGATAATACTCAAAGAGTCATGTATAAAATAGATAGTCCATTGACTAGTGTTACATCAGAGACTATTGAGTTGTCATTTCGAACAACTCAATCCGACGGAGTAGTTTTTTATATAAGAAATAATCCGTTAATTACATATTTTGAGCTTGTTCGTGGTCAACCAGTTATTGTTATTGACACAAGAGTTAAAAATTTTTATTTAAGACCTCAAACTACTCCTTTGAATGATAATCAATGGCATGAGATTAAACTTCATCGTGACGGTCAATTAGTTAGTATAAACATAGACAGTCAATACCATGACATGTGTGAAATGGTTCAAATAAATAATCAAATTTTGACTGGTGGTTATGTTTATTTAGGTCTAGCTGATCCCAATAATATTAATTTAAGTGATAAGAAAACTTTTGTAGGAGAAATGGTTAGAGGTAAAGTGACTATTAATAATGTACAACAAAAAGTTGTTCAACAACCATATTACTGGCCAAGCATACCAGCTACTATACACACTACTAATCAAACAGTCAATATTGATACTTCTCAATTGACTCAAGATGGTAAAATGATAAATATTGTTATAAATGTTTATGGTCCGCCTGGTTTGGTAGTTAATGCTGGACAAAAAACTGAGACTGAAACTGAAACACATCTAATCTATTTGGACAGTTTACCAGATACTAATTACATTTCAGTTAGTTCAACTGATACTGAAATTGATTTTAGAGTTAAAGGTACAACACGATTAGATTCGTTTATGATTAAATTTCAAACTAGACAAACGTGTGGTCAATTAGTTACTTTGGTCAATGATCGCAGAAATTATATAGGTATTTATTTTTAATTTCTTAATTTCTCATTAGAGCTTTGATTTCTTATGGATTGATTTCTTATGATTTCTTATTTTTAAATTATGGATCCACTTTTTAGGCACATAACTTGGCTTTTGGTGTTTAGAAAAAAAAAATTAAAATTACGTCTTTAATTCGAAAATAAATCTTTTTGTTCAGATGAATCAATCTTTTAGGATTTACATCAGCTTTACAAAAATTGTGCAATTTTGATTAGGTATTTAAATGTGACTTTTTTTAATAGTGTGAAAATTTCCACAGAATTCAGAGGTTTCTGAAATTTGCACACCATTAAAAAAAGTCTAATTTACATACGCAATTAAAATTGCAGAATTTTTTGCAGACGTTGCCAACAAGTGCAGCAAATTTCGCTTCACTATACAACAGTTTTTTTGCCACCAAAAGTTCTTTTAAGTGTTTTGCATGGCGATTTTTGTTGGTCAAAAAAATTGAAAAAAAGAAAATAGACAAAAAACGTTTAAATACCTGAAATAACCCGAAAAAAATAGGAACGCTAAAAAACACTGTTTTAACAGTGTTTCTTATCTGCGTTTTTCACTCAATTTGAATGGCGTTTTTCAACGTTTTTGGAAGAAAATTTCTCTTTATAAAATTAAATTTTTTTTCAACGTGAAAAAAACGCTGAGAAAACGCCCTTTGTATCATCGTTTTTTTCTTCTTCTTGAAAATTTTCTAAAGGTTTGTGTAACGGTAATCTTAACAGTTTTTCGAAAATTCCAAAAAAGAAAAACTTGGAGAAAATTTTCTAATTGTTCATCTATTTTATAACTATAAATTTACGAATACAATTAAACAAATTCGTTTAAACTTGAACATCTAAGAAGAAAAAAGTTATTTAAATTTTTTTTTATTCTTTTAAGGAATTGAAATATATGATGGATATTTGTACTCATCGACCAGTATTAATGGAGTAAATCAACGTCATCAAATAAGTCGTATTAGAGTAGATGATGGCCGAATTTACCAAATAAATATTCGTCATGAACAACAAAAAATAATGTGTTGGCTAGAATCAGATGATTCGTATAAACAATCCGTTTTTAGTACACAAACTCAACAAACTGTGATTGTTAATACAATTCGTATAGCTGGTCAAGATGGCATTAATTATGGATTCTCAAGTAAATTAGGTTTTATTGGATGTATCGGTGCTATTATTTTCAATGAACGCGATGTAATTGATTATCAAGTAGTACCCAGTGAGAGACGTCAAAAATGTCAAGAAGTTATTCATCAACCAGTCACACCAGCTCCACCACCACCAACTACACCAGCACCACCCTCAGGTCCAGTCTCGCTAGGCTATATAAGCTTCAGCGGATCAGTTGACATTTTAGTTTATAACTATTTCTACGATCACGAAAAACCTTTATTTGAAGATATTAGTTTTATTTTCCGAACCGTCGTATCCAACGGTATTCTTTTCAGTGCACATAATAATGAAGACAACCAAAATCAAGTACTAGTTGGCGCTTATCTAAAAGAGGGTCTTGTTCACGTAGTTTATAAAAATTACTCTTACACACATGACTTGTATTTTAATAGTACTGTAGTTGACGATGGTAATTTATACAGACTTAACATTCGTCGTAACTCGAACGGTCATGGTTTTATTCAATTACAAAGTTATGTAGGTGTAACAGCATTAGAATTTTATACTCAACCAGGGCAAATTAAATTCACTAAAATTATAGTCGGTGGTGCCGATGAATGGTCAAAAATTAAATTTTTCGGACATCGATCTGATTTTATTGGATGTATTATTGATTTATTTCAAATAAATGGAAATAGTGTAATTAAACCTACTGACATACCCCAAGAGAGATATAATTGTAATGTTGAAAGACCAAGTCCACCAACAACTGTAGCTCCACCAAGACCAGAGCGACCCTCTTGTCTACCTGATGGATATCCATTAAGTTTTTCAACAGTCGATGATGCCTTAACTCATCAACATGAGACCATTTTATGTGAGCATATACACATACCATTTAAAACTAGAGATTCTAGAGGTATCATCTATTCGCATTCATCCGATGATGGAAATAACTATATTCTAGTCTATTTACGTCGAGGCTATGTCAATATAATTGTTAGGGATAATAGTGGTGAGAGAGATTTAGAATTAGATAGTGTACGAGTTGACGATGGTGAAGTTCATAAACTTGATATACACTGTGAGTCAGCAGGATATTTGATAGCTTATGTAGATCAAAATAGACAAACAAGTTCGAACCGTATTGAATTATCCTCTCCCATACTTTTAAATACTTATACACTTGGTTATTATAATAGTGAAATATTATCGACTAGATATTCCCAAATGGACAATTTTAGAGGTTGTTTAGATCAAGTTTATTTCAATAAACAATGTTTAATATTTCATAAAGACGCTGATAGAAATAGATTATCATGTCCAATTGAGCCTGTTCAACAAACTCAAGCTCCAACTCAACCACCTAAAAAACAAACATGTTTAAACACATGTTATTCATCAGATGATTGTGCTTTTGAAACAGATAGTCGTGGTTTTTTTGTATACAATGCCTATGATGCTGGTGCTCAAGTGTCCACTAGTAGAGATTCAATTAAATTTAGTTTTTTAATATCGAATTTGAAGGATCAAGATCAAGATTTAGTCTCAGTTTATCATCCTCAGAGATCATTAAGAGTTTTTGTGAGCAATGGAGAATTATTTTATGATTTAGTAGGACATCAAACAAAGCGAATTGGCACATTTTCTAATTTAAATGATGGTAAATGGCATAGAATATTTATTGAGCAAAATAGACAAGAATTAGTTTTTAAAGTTGATGATAAACAAACAAATGAGAGAATACCTATTGAATTTGATTTATATGGTACTGGTAGTATTTATTTCGCAGCGTCACATAGACGAGAAGCGAATAATTTACATGGTTTTGTAAAAGATGTTTATGTTAAATTTTCAAATGTTGAATATGATGTATTAGCCTCGGCTAAGGATTCACGTATACCTGGTGTTACATGTGAAGGTCATGTTGTTCTTAAGAATTTTGTTGAACAATCAAAACCTAGTAATTTTGAAAAAAAAAATTTTATTTTTTTTTAATCATTTATATAATTAATAATTGAAAAAAAAAATTTTTTTTTTTTTTCATTTTGGTTTAATTTTATTTTTTTGTTAAGAATTGAGATGTGTCTCAGATCCGGCTGATGATTCTTCTAGTGAATGTTCAACTGATGGTGTTTGTTTTGCATCTTTATGGCGAAATAGCTCAGGTGTTATTGAAAGATATATGAGATGTTTCAATCGTGAGCAATTACAACCACCTGAAAATCCTGTTTTGTGCCGTAGTCAAGATTTGACTCGTTATGTTATTCAATGCTGTGATACTGATTATTGTAATCGAGATTTACAACTCAAGTTAAAAGACTTAGATGAAAAAGATGGTAAAAATTTTAAATTATTCTTTTTAATTTCATTACTTTATATTTTTCAGTTGAATTCTTATTCAACCTATTCTTGATCATGACCAAAAAATTAACCTTTATTTATTAACATCTTTTTTAGACAGGGACTTATGTATAAAGTTTATTAAAATTTATGTCTTGACATTGACAAAATTTACCTCTTGGTGAATTTATATTTGAATCTTAGATACTTAAAAGGAAGTCGTCATGAAAGGTCATCCTCATTAAAATTTGGATAGATGAATCCTTATAAAATTTTCATCGTGGTTCTCAATTTCTGAATATGATAAATTGAAAATATTTAAAAAAAATTTCTGAAAATTTTGGAGTTTAAAGCCAAATTTTTAGATTTTTAAAAAGTGAGTAAAACGAAAAGTTTCGAAAAGATTTGAGTTTACACCTTCAGACTGAAGATTAAAACATTCACGTAAATTAACTAGATCTTAGGTTAAATCGCTAAAAATTAAAATCATGTAAGCAAGTCAGTAACCTTATAAAAAAATGTACATTTTGTAATTTTGAGGATTTTTTTAAAATTAAAACCATAAAATAAATAAAAAAAATCTAAAACCTCGAAAAACTTGTTTTTATTTCGTTGTTCTTAAAATTAACTTTTTATTTTTTTTTAAAAAAGAGCGTTCAATTTGGAGATTCCGAGGAGTAAATTCAGGTGATATTGAATTTGTTCCATATTTATCACCATCGAAACAATCAGAACTTGTTTTTCAATTCAACACATCTAAACCAGACGGAAGTGTAATGTGTTCTAAAGATGACAATTACGCATTAAGAGGAGAGTTAAAAGGTCAAAATTTTGTATTATCAGTCATGGAATTAAGATCAAAACGCATCTTGAAAACGAGTTCTTGTCCTCAACGCTCACCATTAAATGATAACAAATGGCACAAAGTTCAACTAATTAAAAAATCCCGATCACAAATTCAATTAGTCTGTGACGACTCATCACCAGTAAATTTTCAATACGAAATTGACATACCATTTGTGAACACAAATAAATTCGGCGTTGTTTTCGGTTCGGATTGTGTTGATGAAAAAGGAGTTAAATTTCAAGGCGATTTGAGTTCAATTGTATACACACATGACTCAAAAACATTTTCATTCGATGATTTACAATACTCAGAAGATCCTAGATTTACTTATGAAAACTATGTTGAATTCAGACCGAAATTCATTACTGAAATTCATTCGGATCCGAAACCCATCTTTTTCCGATCTGATAAAAGTTCAGCCAGACTGAGAAAATGGGATGATTCAAAAATAGGTCGTATTTCTTTTGAATTTAAAAATGAAATTCCTAATGAAAATGGAATTTTATTTTCGACTGATTCGGCCGACAATTATTTTGCTATAAATATAAATGATGGCTATTTAGAGACTGTTCTAAGTCCTCACAGAGTACCTTATGCTGATACAACATCAAATAAAATTTCTTATTATGATCGTTTCCAACGTTTATTTCCAAGTTTAAAAATAAACGATGGTCAATGGCATAAATTAGAATTTATGATGTTGGGCGATTCGATAGGATCATTTGTTTTAGACGATGATCAAACAAGTAAACTCAGATTTCCAATTAGTTATTGGAATGAAGAATCCTCTATTACATTCGGTAATAATTTAGATTTAAAAAGGCTCAATTTAGGTAGCTTTAGAGGATGTGTTAGAAATGTAGTAATTAATAATCGTTTAATAAATTGGTTAACTACCGGCACTTTATATAATATAGAAGCAGGATGCTATAATTATCGTTATGAACCAAATCAACTTTTATTACTTCAAGGTCAAAGACCTAATACTGATAATGGTGACGCATCTACAATTTTAAATCTAAATTCGAACGGTTGTCTTAGATACACTCCTAAAGGTAATGACTTAAGAGAGACTATTGAATTTATGTTTAAAACTGGAGGTGACAATCAAGTCTTAATAGACTCGCAAAATAGTGATTTTATAGTCCACACTCAAGGTCCTAGTTTAGTAATTAGAAGTCGAGATGATACTAATATGGCTATAGTATTAGAGCGAGGCGTCTATTTTAACGATTTAAATTGGCATCGTATTAAATTAGAAAAATTCGAAAATTCAAAAATTACAATTGAATTAGATTCAAAATATAAACAAGAGTTTATATTGAGTAAACGTACGGGCCGTTTGGGACCACTTTTATTGGGTTGTTCGAAAAAAAACACTTTGAAATTGAATCAAATTTTGAAAAATTTTGAAGGAAATTTACAAAATGTCTATTATTCTTCAAATGGTAATGGTAAAATTGATTTGATTGATAAATTAAATTTAGCTGATTCTAGTGTTCAAGTGGATGGTCAAGTACAATGGGTATTAAATACGAAAAATACGAATGGTAAAGTTGTTGATAATTCAATAACTTTCATGGATAATTCTTACTTAAAATTAGATAATTTGAGATTTGATACAAATTCGAATATTTCATTTGGATTTAGAACAAATGAAAATGAAGGTCTATTAGCATTGATAGCACCTTCAGTTTCTTCCAATTCGAAGTCTTTGTCTCTAGTTACTTCAAATTATATTTCAGTTGAATTAACTAATGGCACAGTGAGTCTATTAGTTTATTTAGATAAAGAATTACAGCGAGTTAATTGTCCTAGTAAAATGAACGATAATAAATGGCATACGATTTCGATTAAACGAGATCGTTTAGGCCTAGATACAACGCCATCATTGACTTTTCAATGTGATAATATTCAATCACGTTTGAGAGTAAATGATCAAAAACTACCATCACAAGTTCAATTTAATAGTGGTAATTTAAGCAGTGAAAGTCTACCTGCTAATTTATGGCTGAGTAAAAATTCAAAATTTTCCGGATGTATAAAAAATTTTCGACTTAATGATCGAATTATTAATTTATATGAACACGCTAGTATGGACTCTAAACAAACATTAGAAAATGGTTGTAAAGAAACAACGGGTTTTTGTCGAAATTCAAAGTGTCTTAATCAAGGCGAATGTGTTGAAGGATTTTTGGAATCAAGTTGTAATTGTTATTCAACTTCTTATACAGGTAGACATTGTGATCAATTAGCACCGACTTTATCATTCAATGGATCGCACACAGTTGAATTTTTACTTAATGAACCAGTTCAAAGTTCATCTGAAGAAATTTCGCTACGTTTCCGTACTGGACTACGAAATGGTGTTTTATTCTCTCTTAAAAAATCTATTGATGAACCTAGTCTAGTAATTTCATTAGAGGACGGTAGAGTTAAATGTGTCTATGATAGAAATGACAATGATAAAGCCATATATGTCGGTGATGTCAATTTTTTTAACAATAATAAATGGCATACTATAAATGTAAGACGAACAGGTCCAAACATTGAAGTCGAAGTTATTGACAATCAAAAAATAAGATATTTTGTTCAAGATAATCTTGGCGATGATTATAATTTAATTACATATTCATATGTGAATATAGGTGGTGCTAGAAGTCCAAGTCTAATTCAAGAACATACGAATTTTATAGGCTGGATACAAAATTTAAAATTTAATAATGAAGAACTATTTGTGAACTATTTAAATTCACGTTTGCCTCAATGGGCTAAATCAATGGACGGCTTTGCTCATCCTGGTGAAAATTCACTACTTCTTCATCATCAAATAACCCTAACTAATCAATGTCCAATAACCCTACCGAGAACTTACTCGAGCGATAAATTTAATATTCATTTATTTTTTAAAACAAGTCAAGAAAATGGCGTTATTTTATTCCGTAGAGGCAAACAATATCGTTTTATGGCTTTGGAAATTCGAGACGGAAAGCTTAGATTTGTTTTC
>NTPY01000554.1:1664398-1674948 GCA_002922825.1 Brachionus calyciflorus
AATTTTTTTTATGATTAAATTATAAAATATTTATCCTTCCTAAAATTTTATAAAATGGTCGTTTAAATTTCGATTGCAGTTAAAGATTTTTAAAAATATATAAATATTCCTAACTTTATTCAAAATCTTTACTACAAATTTAAGCTTATTTAAGTAGGCGCCTTAATTTATTTAAACTTATGGGTCTTAATTATATTAGAATGAATAAGCGCCATATATTTTGAACAATAATTGCAACTAAGCAACAAATATAAAATCTATTTTAATTAAACTTATAAGGCGCCTTTTATTATTTTAAATAAAATTAAAATTAATCGAAGACAGTAGTCAAGTCAGTTGCGTTTAATTTCCAATTAATTAATCAATAAACTCCACCCCTTCTCGTATAGATATCTTTTAACATGGCGAGTCGCTTTTTCCAGTACAACCATTAAAAAAACCAAAAAGTAATTTATATATATTTATATATAATAAACTGATATTTAATTCTTGGAAAAACTTTCACGATTTAGTATTTAAAGAACCAGTAATAAAACTAGTTTTTTTTACCGAGACCACTGCATATAAAACACCTTTAACGCCTTTTCTTTTAAATTCACTCAAAGAAATCTTTTTTAAATTTAATATTTTGAGAAAATAACATATACTGCTTAAGGTTAAATAAATAAGCTTTTAAAAAAAATTCTCGACTTGATATAGTGGCCAAAAACATAAACCAAATCAAGGTTCTTTAGATAAGGTAAGTTATTTCGACTATAAATGTATTTACTACTGTAGCAATTTTGAAGTATATCTATTGGAGATCCCTGGTTTCAAAAACAAGACAAGTCTAATTTATTATACAGTGCTCGCAAAAGTTTTGTAACAGCCCGTCATATGTCGTCATGTGACATGAAATGACGTTAAATGACGGAGTTTGGTGTAATTTTTTAATTTTTTGCCAAGTAATTTATTAGGACTTTATAGATTTTTTAAATTTTTTGCCAAGCCTCATATGATGTTAGTTTTGAAATCAAAAAATGACGTCATATGACGCTTGGCAAAAAATTAAAAAATTTCACCAAAACTCGTCATTTTACGTCACATTTTGAAAAACGCATCATATGACTGACTGTTACAAAACCTTTGTCAGCGCTGTATTTATTCCACAAAAAGTCAAGACTTCTCCGAGATCATCTTCATTTAATATTTTCTATCTAGAGACAAATCTAATGAAAATTGAGATATTTTAAACTTTGAAAAATCAAATGGGGAAAAACTTAATAAAATATTAAATCTTTAGGTCATTCATAAAGTGATTTCATGAAAGGTCAGGCGAATCTTTTTTCTGGCATTTTAGTCCTTTCTACTTCTAAGAAATCATATAAATTGCGAGTTTTTTTTTCAATGGAATTTTTTAAATAAAGAGTTCTACTCAAAAAAAGCCACAAAATAAATCATCAAAAAAGAAAAAAAGAAAGATTTAAATTTTTAAAAATAAATTTTTCATCGATTCAAGTTCAAAACTTATTTAAAACAAAGAAAGATAAACAGCTTTACTTTTTTTCGCTTAAAATAACCAGACCCGGTAATTAGATCAAATTTTAATAAAATTTAATCCTTTTGTATATGAAATTCAAACAGGAAATTTCAAGAATTAAAAAACTTTAATATTTTTGAAATAATTTATTTTGATGAAAAATAGATTAAAATTTAGTTATTTGATATTGACTAAATTCAACAGTTGCTTGATTGCTTCCTCATAATTATTAAAGTCTTGAAATGGTCTTTTAACATCATGCGAGTACAGAAGCTCTAAATATTTGCAAAAATAGCCAAAAATATTTTCCACAGTTGTCACAACTACTTTATCGTCCAGGCTAAAATCTGAATTTATATTCAAAAAACTTCTCAATGCAGTTTGAGCATTTAACTGATGTAGCTTCATATTATCCAATTCAGCTAAACATAAATTACAATCTTTAACTAGCCAACTCTTACAGTCATTACATAAAATTTTATTCTTTTCCAAATCACTTTCAATCTTGTCATATAATGGCCAATTGTTTAGACATGGACTGCATTTACAATCGAAAAAATATTGATCTTTTAGCTTTTCATGCCGCTCTTTAATATCATTGACTGCATATAAAACTCCATAATTGTCATAAATCTCTTCGCCTTTTTTAATATTTTGCAAAGCACGTACTTGACATTTCGATCCGCGAAAATTTCTTGTTACATGTGGGTCACATGAATGGTTAAACAAGGATAAAATGGCGTAGATACCAGCACCAATCGCTTCGGCTGATGATGAAGCCATAGCATTTTTTTTCGCATCGGATAATTTTAATTCAGATACTTCATGGGCATTACATGAAATAGCCTGCAAATGTCTTAAAATTAAGCCACCTATAAACCATTGATTTTCTTTAAAATCCTGTGAATTATCACCTTGAAAAAAATCACTTTTTTCCAATAGCTTGACCAAAAATAACGAAACAAATGTTCTGCGAAATAGATCGCTCAATTTTCTAACACTAGAATTTGTTATTAAATTAAATATTGCTAAATATGAATCTGATTTATAGACCTGAGTGTCTTCTTCGTCTAAAATTAATAACGATGACGAATCACGCTTAATAACTTCATATCGCTTTTCATACTCTTCTAGCAAAGGCTTAATCGACAGTAAATAGCCCTTACCTGCTTTGAGTACTATTCTAAGACTCAACCATTCCATATGGGTCAAACCCGACTCGTTTAGCAATAATTTAAAATATTTGCATTCGAATTTGTGATTTGTTTTCCATGAAATATCAGCGCATTTTTCACTACAATAAACAACTTCCGAACACTGTGAACAAAAAGTAATATTCATTTTTAAAGGATTTAATTTTAACATGCATTCGAAGCAGTTAGTGTCAAGCTTATGTCCTAATAAAACACTAGCAAATGGAGGCTCATTTACTAATAATTCTCCCACTTTGATATTTTTACCTGCTTTTAAAAAATAGCCCTTTTCTTGAGTATAATTGATAACTAAAGAGCTATCAGCATTTGGTATTTTTGAATTTGATTTTTTCAATTCAAAATTGATGTTACCATAATTTTTGAAATAAAATTCTTCGTATGGATCTTGAATATTTTTATCACTAAGAGTGTCTACTTTTAATTTAGACTCAAATAGCTTAAAACTTTCATGGCTTAGATTGGCCTTATTTGATTTTAAGCATTCCAAAGCTGAAAAATAGCATTCTAATTTAATTAGGGCGTTTAATTTTCTTTCAATTAATTTAGATATTGATTTTTCAGGGTAGCCAAATTTTAAAGCTGATTCAATGTCGTTTAGACACAAATGAAATTCGTTTAAGTGATAGAAAACAGCTGAACGATTAGCATAGGATAAAGCTAAATCATTTTCATCTGGATTTTCTGTTTGGTGATGCGAGGCATACTTTAAGCTTAAATTATATTTTAAAATGGCATCGTAAAAACGCTTTATTTTAAATTGTTCATTGCCCTCCTTACGGTATAGACTTGATTTTTCAGCTTCTTTCGGACTGTATCGATGTGTTTTGAATAAATTGTCCAATTCCTTGCCAATGAAACTCAAATGCCATATAAATTTAAATCTATCGAAATTAGTTTTTAATTTGATGAAATTTTCATTCAATTGTTTGTCATGTGATTTTAGTTGCTTGCAAATTTTGAACAAAAGTGAATCGATTAATTTCTGATTCGATTCCATGTTGTCTATTGTTCTTTTTTTATTTTAAGTCGATTTCAAGATTTAAGATATTGAAATTTTCTAAGAAATTATTTTCATTTATATTTAGAGAAAAGAAAAATTGCTTGAAATCGTGTTTTTGTATTCTCGATTTCAACATGGTTTTTTTTCTATTGTATTTTCTTTTATAATATTTCAACCAATAATTCAATTCAGAATAAAATTATGTATTGACCTAATCTTTTGAATTAAGATACTTAATATAGAAGATAATTTAATGAGGAATATATTAATTTTCATGATATCAATAATTAACAGAAAATAATACTTTTCTTCGAAGATTTGAATTGATTTAATATTCCTGTTTTGGCTATTTGAAAAAAAGTTTTAAAAATATTAGAAAATATTTTTCAATGGTCTTTTTTTTTTAGATTTCTGCAGAATATCTGTTCCATTGTATTCTATTTACATTTTTATACATTATGATGTATAGAAATGTAAATAGAATAGTCGAGTCGTTGGATGGGGGACCTGGGATTTTGAATTAATTAGCGAACCTAGTTGATTCAAGGGTCCGGGTTCAAGCCCCCACTCCTGACACAAAAAAGTTTCATCCAAAAAAAACATTATTACGATGACAATTTTGAATGTGAATTTTCAATATTAAATGAGTAAAAAATGAATTAAATTTTCTAGTAACATGTAGTGTTACGTAATATTACGAAACCTTGCGTTAATTGACTTGATGTTGATGATCAAATATAATGGCGCATTGTTACTTGAAGACTCATTATGAGTAGGTATATCTCACCTTATGTTATGCTTCTAAAAGCCAAAAATACTTGGTTTCAATCAGAATATTTTCACAGTCGATTTTGTTTTTCTGTATGTCACAGACAAATCAGATTTTTCGATTATGGTAAAGATCGGTAAGATGCAAGGGAAAATTTGATTGTCGAATCGTTGGAATAGGGTTAGGCGAAAAATTGTCAATTCCTGGATCTAAATTTGGTAACATGCAAAATGTCTGTAATACGTACTCTTACATGCATCAACAGACAATTAAAACTGACTGGGTAATTACTATTTACAAGAGCTGAGTTTTGAAAAAATTCGATTACAGAAGTCCCATTCTTTCAACAACAACAAATACAAGCTTGAGCTTCTTAAAATAATTTGTCTAAATGGAAAAGACGTGTCGGAAAAATAAAATATAATTTATCCAAATCACCGTATGGGTAAAAATTGCGATTTAAAAGATCTCAAAACTATTAAAAGATACTAAGAATCAAATTTCGAAGAAACATTGCTGAAAGAAGGGCGCTTAACCTTCAAACAGCTGATCTAGCAGTTATTTTTTGTAAATAAATGAAGAAATATTAAAAAAAATATCCTTCTAATTATAACTTTCCATTCAAAACAAAAGTTGCCAAACTAAATTATACAATGAAAGCATAGGTCAGCAATATAAAGAACTATTACGAAAAAAATCAACTTTTCAGTTTGAGAACAACATTGACAAAAATACGAATCCGAGCTAGATAAAAAAAAGAACAAAATCTTACAATGTTTGATTTGCGAGAAGATTTGTTAAGCAAAAATTGGAATAAAAAAGCTGCTAAAAATACCGGTTAAAATTTATTTTTGACTCTGAAATGCCTCTTTTTATTGAAAACTTGTCATTTTAAATTATGAATTAATTTTCAACACTAAAAGATACATATGGTACAGCCAGAGGTACGCCGTTAATTCGCGAGAAATGCAGTATTCATCATAAGTTTATGAGATAATTGCTTACTCCCAATTAAAAATTTTTTACCCACAATAATGAAACTTAAAACACAAATGACTGTTCTTTAAATTTTTGAAAAAGAGATTTTTATTTTGCGAGGAGAATATTTTTTCTTGATAAAATTGATAAAGTTTTGTAGTGAGATTTTATGGATGTGTGTAACAGTTTTTTGATTGTCTGTACTAAATAGACTCTTAGTTTATCATAAAAAAATCTAATCGGAAATTCGACCTTTTTCCCCAACTAGACTCTTTTATAATTATAAAAGAGTTAATAAGGCATTAAAATTGTATTTTTCCGTAGTGTCTTACTAAAATCTCCAAAACCTTAAAAGAGTGGACCTTTTGGAAAATTTTAAGATCATGAACTTATACTAATGAGTACATAACCTCAGGTTTAATTAAAAAAAAAAAAAAACTATTCAAATTATTATATTAAAATTAAATTGACTTTAAAATATTTAAAACTTTTTAACTAATTGATTGTTCTCAAATTAAAAAAAAAATTAATTTATCATATACAAACCTGATCCAAAATAAGCTATTCATTTAAAAACGAAGACTTTATTTCTGTTGAAAAGCCTTGTATTAAAGCTTAGTTTGGATATGGTTCTGTTGTGAGAAATCGACTATTACTCTCGATTTCTATAATGAAGCCCTAAAGTATTTATTCCTGTTATTGTCCATGTTTTAAAATAAGAAGAACTAGAACATCAAAATAATTGGGCCACTGAGTATAGAGCCAGCACCAGGCGATCAAGCTGAATTCCAAAAACATATAGTCGACATTGACATCGCTGATTACACCAAAACTAGTTATATTCAAAGCAATACTTTTTTAAAGAAAAATAAAAGGAATTTATAAATCGACCTTAAAAATACATAACTGGGAACCTTAGATGCTAAATAACATTAAAATCCAAAACAATTTGTTTAAATTAAATGGAAAATTTATTGATTTAAGGGACAGAAAATTTATTATTTTACGAAATAATTAAATTTGTATCCAAAAGAAATGACCAATTTTAGTTATGTAAAGAGACAATTTAAAGTTAACAACTTTTAGACGAAAAAGACGCTATTTTTTGTTCTAATTTTTTATCTTAAATTTTTCTAGAGAAAATGATAACATTTTAAAAAAGAAACTATTAATCACTTTAAATGTAAACTTTTCGACATTTTCATCATCATGAAAGATAATATTCAAAATAATTATTTGTAAAAATGTCACAAATAATTTGATGTTTAAATTTTTTAATTTAATTTTATAAAAATCCAGACTTGTCTTATTTTTTTTATAAATGTGAATAGAACAGGATTGGTTCATTAAATTTGATTTTTTAGAGCGTGCTAGACTTCGAAGGTAGATTTGACAATTAAATTTTTTATTAATTTAAGTAATTTAATTTTAAATTATTATTTTTAATTATTTGATTAATAAAAGCAATTTTAAATCTATTTTTTTAAAGTAAATTTCGTTTGCTAGACGTAATAAATTTCTTTAATTCTTTATGTCATCTTTGTTGGCAAATATTTTATGAAATATCGTTGTTAGAGCCAAGGTCAAATTTTTTGTGCTAAATTTTTCAGTATTTTTCCATAAATAACTTTTAAAAATTAATTAAGAATATTAAATCGATCAATAAGAAATTTTTTTAATGAGTAAAAACAGTGGGAGATCATTAGCAAAGAGAAATAAACAAGAAAAAGAAAAGCATTTTTGAGAATTTAAACCCGTTTAATAATTTCTTTTTAAAAATCAGAACTCTTTATGAATCGTTTTTTTTTTTCTTAACTTAAAAACGACATAGATTAAGAATTTTAGCAAATATTTTACTTAAAAAGTATCGGGAGAAAGCAAAATCATAAAATATTAAAATTCAATAAGCTAAGAATAATAAATGAAAACAAAATGAGCTAAATTTTAAACAATTAATACAAATTTTTGTTTCTTGTAAAAACACTTAAAACAATTAAACAGTTTCTGGTTTTAGAAAAAAATGAATATTTTTTGATTCAAGGTATTTCAAGGCAATTTTTTTCTAAATTACTTTAGGATGTCTTCAATACAAAATATTTGCTAAATTATTTAAGAAAAGAAAAAAGTGAAAAAATATTTTATGCTTGATTGTCTTTTATCTGAAAATTTTGCTTTTTATGCTTTTGAATCCCCAATAATTTTAAAATGATATATTCCCATTCAAAATATTTTCTTTTTTTAATTCGTGATTTGAAATATATCATGGTAAGATGATGCATTTTTTAAAGTGACTATTGTTTTAAATATAAGGCTTCATTTCTTTGAGTTATTATAGCTTTTCACTAAAGTATTTTTTTTCAATTTCTAAGTCAGGAGTTTTAGGTGTCACCCTGATTTTTGATCATCTGAAAAACAAGATTTTATTATCAAAATTTTACAAGCAAACAAGTTTTAGGATAATAAATTTATTCAAGGTCTAATTCTTATTGCAGACGAATTTACATCAAAAAATGAATTCATAAGGATAGAAAAGCTTTTAATTATTTATAGATCATTTTTAAGAGTTTAAATTTCTATTTCCATAAAGTTGATACGACTAAAATTGATTTTTTAATCGAAATTAAATGTATTCTGCAATATGTATTTTTTCTTTTGTTATATTTCGATTGATAGCTGAAAGTTTACTCTAGATAATTTTTTATTCTCTAGGGAACCAGAAATTCTTTTTATTACTAAAATATTTAAAATTTTCCAAAGCTTTCAAAATCGAGTCACGTATTATAAGAAGCAAAATAGTTTTCCAGGTCAATAAAATTTTTTCTATTGATACATAGAACTAAAGTCTTTATTTCTAAACAAGTTTTTTGGAATTTATTTTTGTCGTAATGCTTGAAAAAATTAAAAGGATAGAAGAGAACACGTAAATATATTTTAGAGTGAGACTTAAGTTACTAAGATAATATATTGTGTACAGTATTTCCATCGAATTAACATCAGAACGTATCCATACCAAAATAAGGCGAACCCGTACGGTTATTTTCTTTACGGGTACGGATTATTTAAAAAAAAATTTCTAAATGAGATTTTTCTTGTCAATTTTATGTTTGCCTTTTCATAAATGTTTTTTACAATTACATCAAATTAATGATATTTTCTAGTCTAAAAATTTCTTTAATCGCAAGGGAAATAAAAAGAATTAATTTTAGCCTAAAACTTGATATTTTAACAAAAATATTGCATCTAAAATATCGGCTAACACCAAAACAGTGTAATTTTCTTGTTAATCGCGAGTTACGAAGCTGTACTTAACTATTCTTTAAAAAAAACAACTAAATCTCTGAGAGTATGTGAAAAATTTACCAGTGGAAAACACCAGGCGTCTAAATAAATTTTCAATAACTTTTTCAATTCAAAAATTACTTTAGGAAAGTTTTTTTTTCGCTTTATCTACATATTTATAACGGCTCTTTTTTTCAAAAAAAAATGACCAAAATTTTGGTACCCTAAAATGTGATTTTTGTTATTACAATTTTTTTATTTAATTGAAAAAAATAATTTGATAAAAAATTTTATTTTGTGATCAGAAAAATAAATACCGTAAAACATTTAAGCAAACTAAATATCGCTTCTTTGAAAACAAGAATCATTCTCATATAAATTGAATTTAATACCAAGACCCAAAAAAGATATATGTTAGATTTATATATCTTTCAACGTATTTTGTGCGTTTTTTCGTTGTGTAAAACAAATTTGTCGCTGAAAAACAAATTTTCTTTTAGAAATTTTTATAGGTAATTAAATTTTTACAAGGCATTTTGTTTTTTAGGTTTGAATAAAGAGTTTTTTTCGAAACGTTTTTTTCTTTTTCTCAAGGCATTGTGTTTTTTAATTGCAAAATTACTTTACCATCAGATAAAACAAAAATTATTTCATAGGCTAATTCTAATAATGTTTTATCTGATTTTTACAAATATCCAAAAAAAAAACTTTTTTTTATTTGGGTGAAACTTTTTTTGTGCCAGGAATGGGGACTTGAACCCGGACCCTTGAATCAACTAGGTTCGCTAATTAATTTAAAACTCTAGATCTCCCATCCAACGACTAACAATTTGGCCATTATCGGTTCAAAAAGCCTTTCTGAGATAATCCTTGGTCTCAGAAAAAAAAGGCCAATTTGTGTTGCCTCAAGCGATGTGCAAATCTTTAAAATAAAGCTTAATAATAAGCTCATATTATTAGCGAAAGTTTTTTAGTCACAAAGCCAAAATTAGAACAAATTTTAATCTTTCTTTACAATTTTATATTTTCAGCTCAAATAAAAATTTATAAAAATAATAAACAGTTTAGGTGAACGTTTGTACACTTATAACATTTCCTGTTTTTCCTGGTTTGGTTAAATTCGTTTAAAAATTAAAATAGCTTTTATTCAATTAAATGTTTAGCAAATGAATTGTTTTCACCGAAAAAATCTTAGCCACTATTTTGACCTATGTTCTTTAAATAGCCCATGGGCTTCTTTTTTAAAGTCTGATTTTTAGTCCATACATAAGCGATCATTGAAGATACCTTTTAATGCATGCACAAAAATGCATTTTATTTTTCATATTCAAAAGTAGCGTAAAACTCGAAAAATCTGCACTAAAGTAAGGTCAAAAACCGAAAATTCAAAGACGCTGCATTAAAAAACGACCACTATAAATTATAGTAAAGGCCTAAAAATTGAATCATGGAGTCGACGGTCGCAAATTCAAGGAAGGGTTTACGGTAATATTCAAAAAAAAATTGTTATGATTTTTTCATGACACTAAAATGCTCCCTATTATTCTGACAACGTGCTAATCAGAGAATAGAATATTAGACGTTGATATAGAACACATAGAACAGTAAGTTTAGCGTTTGCATAAACCACTAGCCACATGAATTGAATCCTAATGAGTTTAATTTGAACGTGCTTCCATAAAATGAAACTTAATTTTTCAAAAATTTAATATTTTTTTTAATTCAAATCAAAAAAGTGTTTAATGTGTCAAATAAAGTGTTTTTGTTTTTTTTTAGAGAAATTAATTCAAA
>NTPY01000554.1:1681564-1698121 GCA_002922825.1 Brachionus calyciflorus
ACGGATGGTAATATAATAGTAAATAATAGTGAGACTAATGACAAAAAAGATAGATCTAAATCTCCTGAGCTGATTATGAGTATGCCTACATTGGAGCAATTTTTTGATCTTGAACCAAATTTAAATACAAATAAAAATACATCTAATGAAAATAATAGTAAAAAAGAAAAGAGTCCTCTTAAATTCAAAACAAATTCATCATCTAGTCCGAAGAAAAAAAAAATTCTACCTAAACTCAAAGAGAATGAAAATAGTTCCAAATTAAAATTTGAAACATGTGACTTGGACAAAGTTCTAGATCAATTGGACAATAGTGTCGAAATGTCACAACAACAACAACCTAATAAACAAAAAGATTTTCTTTTAGATTTATTAGAAGAGACAGCTCAGAATTTATCTAGTTCATCGGATAAATCGTCCGATTTATCATTGACAAATATAGCTATACAAAAAAATGACTCGAAAAATTTACAAACTCCATTGAGTATTAATAAAAAGCCTAGTAAAATAGCACCCAAGCCACATATTGATTTAATTAGTAAAAATAAAGTCAAAGCGACTAGTCTATCCGATTCGGATGATAATGACGATTTATTCGATTTATTAGGAACTAAAAACATCACTACTAGTAATAATAAAAATTTTCAAAAAAATTCAAATAAAATAGTAAGTCAAACAAGAACACCATTAAAACCAGACAATCATCAAACTGTTAAAAAACGTGGTCGACCACCAAAACCACAAACAACAACAACAACAACCACTACAACGACATCAAATAAAAATAATAATTTAGTAATTAAATCAAAACCTATTGAAAAAATAATCAAATCTGACAACAATACCAAGACACATAGTGAGCAAAATGACGATGAAAATTCGAATTTTCTTACCGATACATTCCAGGAATTAATCGAACAAAAAAAAGACGATTTAAAATGTGAACCAGCAAATAAACAGGCAAATTTACTCAATGTTCAAAATTTAATTATTGAAGAATTTAACAATTTTGAGTATGACTTAGCTGTAAATAATACGGTCAACAATAATACTACGGAAAAAATAGATGACGAATTAAATGACGAAGAGGATACTAATCATACTGAAGAATTAACAATTGCTTCATTGACTAGTAATAAAAATTTAAATCGTAAACGATCTAGGGTTAATTTAGTACAAAAAAATCCAAGTGAAAACAACATTACAATTACTACTACTAATAACAATAATAGTAGCAGTAGTAGTGGTAATAATAATAAGGTGAAAAGGGTTAAGGTCGATGAAAATGAGTCGGATAATGAGACTGATTTGAATACGTCTGGTAAATCAATAAATGAACCAAGTGAAAATGGTGAAAAACGCAAAAGAGGTCGACCAAAATCAATTAAAAAAGTCACTCAATCCGGTCCAAGTTCTCTATTACCACAAAATAATATTGAATATGCCGGTTTGACTCGTTTTGAAATACCATTTGAAGAAGACCCATTTAGTGAAACAGTAAAAAATGAGAATAATTTAAAGAGTGATAGTGAGAATAATGACGAGCCTGTTAAAAAACCAAAATTGGACATGGGTGAAGTGTTAACAGTCGAGGGTCTAATTGAAAAAATGGAAAAATCTGAAAGTGTTGATCAAAATTTAAATGAGACTGAGTGTGAAATAGCGGAAAAAATGGAAGAAAATCAACCCAAAAGTCCTGTTATTGAACATGAAGAAAAAGACGAAATTGAACATGAGGAACAAAATTTCGACAATCCACCAGCCCCCATATCACAAAATGTCGATAGTGAAAAATCCGAATTTCAAACAAGTCAATTCAATTGGGACAATTCTAATCAACCGAGTCATTACGATTTGGAAAATGATCCAATTTTAAACAATGATTTACAATTGATACATTCAAATCATCAAAATACTAATAGTAATGTTAGTAATAGTCAAACTGGTCAAGTCGGCTCAAATCCATCAGAGACTCGAACTCAAATTATAAAAAATAATCCAATTATAATGACACCGCCATCGACAGTTTCATCCGTTTCGTCCATATCATCAATTTCAACTCAAAATCAACAATCGTTAAGTATAAATCCGTCGTCAACCTCTTCCAATTCGTCAACACAAATGATCTCACCAGTTAGTCTAACAAATAACAATGAAAATTTACAACAACGTTCTTCATCAGTCGAACCGAATTACAATCAAAATTTTCAAAGTTATCAATTTTACAATCAAAATTTTTATAATCAACAAACACAACCACAGCCACAACAACAACCATTACCACCAGTCAATACAAATATTCGAAATTCAAGTCCACAATTAATCAATAATTATCAACAGCAACAGCAACAAGCAAGACCTAATTCAGTATTAAATACATCTCAATCACCACAAGCTAATCGAGTTAGTGTTAATTCAACACCTACACCAACAACTCCAACGCCACAATTGTCAACAACACCAACATCGACTAATTTCAACACAAATTTGAATCGATCTAAATCGAATTCAAATTCGAATTTAGTCACGAATAATAATAATACATACTCGCCAAATAATGTAAATAGTTCTGCGTCTTATAGTAATCAAAATAATCAAGTTACAACATCATTACAAAGTTCGAAAAGCTTTGATCAAACTAATGCACCGACAATTAGTTTTATGCATAAAAATAATTCTCAAACTCAATTTAATCCGACTAATTATCCCAATGCAGTTAATTCATCATTTGCTTCGCAAAATTATCCAACACCTACTCCACATCATTCTCATCATACATCACATCATCAAATATACCCACAGACTAATAATTATTTACAATCATTACAAATACCCGGTTTAAATCATCATCCACATCACCATGATCCATTTTCTTCGTTGAATAAAAACTTATCGAATTTACCTCATTTGAATCATTTTCCCACATCGTACAATGACTTTATGCCCACTTTACCGCCATTATCGAGTACAATCAAACCAAGTGTACCACCAGCACCTGTGGTCAATAATCCTGCTCCAAAAAATCCTAGTGACAAAAAACAAGCCAAAAAACAGTCGAAAACATCTAGTCTAACATCGACTAGTACTAAACCAGTTGCAAATAATAATGGACCAGTTTTGCCATCTCCACTACCAAATCCAACTCCTTCGTTACCACCAAATTATCAACCGAATAAATACGACTCCTTTTTGACAAATCCAGTCACTAATGCATTGCACAATTTATACGCAAATAGTTTATTTCCTAAACAACAACAAAGTTATCCTAGTGTTATACCAAACGCAAGTGATGCGTATAATTATTCAAAAAATGCACAAAATGAGCTTTTTTATGGTCAAAATAACGCGCAAAATTCTTCATCGAGTCGTACTCGTCAACAACAACAACAACCTCAAATATCTTATCCTAATCCTCCAAATTATTCAATTTCAAATAATACGACAACACAAAGTCAAACTCAAAATCAAGCACAGCATCAATCTAGACTATATCAACACCAACAATACCAACAAATTAGTAGTCAAAATACAAGTACAACAACAACTAATAGTAGTGGTAATAATAGTGTTCAAGGCGTTAATTTTACTAAGACTAATAACAATAGTACTAGTACTAATCCTCAAAGTAGTAGTACGAGTCAAAGTCGATCAAGCTCACAAAATAATTTTGAATCAACACAACAAACATCAACGAGTCAACGTGCTGTTAATAATACACAAAATTTATATCTTAATCAAAATGGTTATACTCAACAAAATATAAATACGAATACACAAAGTTTAAATGGTGGCAATCAAGTAGCATCGAACAATCAACAGTATAGATTTCCTGGTCAAAATGGAACTAGTTCTAATTTGTATTCACATTCGACACATCCGAGTCTGGCGCATCATTTAAATCCGGCACTGGCAGCAGCGGCGGCATTTAATCCACAGGCAGCTGCAATGACTTCGTACTTAGCCAATCAATTTTCAGTGCCTCAATTTCAGTGGCCACCTCATCATACCCATCATCATCCAACTATTTAAGAAATCTCAAATGTTTTTATACAAATGTAAAATTACCATTACCAATGGTAGTTTTTGTAAGATTTTTTTTTATTTAGGAAAAACCCTGTGTTTTTAAAAAAAAAAAGTAAATTGAGTTATATGTGAAATTAAGAATATATGTTTTTTATATTTACTGCGGAATTTTTATTTTTTACACGTTTTTTTATTCAATCAAATGAAAGCATAAAAGTATTTTATATTTTTTAGTTAAAATTTGTATCAATTTAATTTCAAATTGCCTTTTTTTATTTCGGTCCGTGTAATGATCAAAATTAATGTTGGTAGAACTTAACACAGAGTCCCTTCTTTTTCTTCTTTTTTTTTAAAAAACCGTAGTAGATTTTTTTAAATGCAAATAATTGTAAATACGTTTTTTTTTTAATTTGTTGTTGTGTCGAGGACCGAAAGGGCTTATATTTTTTGAAGAGAAAATGAATACAAGATGAAAAACAAAACAAAATTCACTTGCACTTGTTTGTAAATAGAAAATAAATTGAAAATTACGTAAAGTATTTTTTTTGTTTTGAATTTATTTGTTTTTCTTTTTTTCATTTGATTTTTTAAACTTTTTTTTTTATTTTTAAAAAAAAATTGTTTTTTGACGAATTTAAATTAAATTTTTTTTTTGACTTTTTGTTTTTCTCGAGCATAAAATTTAAATTTATATCTCTTTTCTTCTTCTTTTTTTTTTGTTATTAGTTTTTTTATTTGTGACTTTTTTATATTAAGGACAATATTTTTATTCTGTTAATTATTAAATTTAATTAATTATTAAAAAAAAAACGAAAACTTAAAATGCAAAAATATAATAAAATTTATTTAAAAAAAATCTGTCTTATTTTTATTACCTTCTCTTTAAAAAGAAAAAGCAACCGTCCAAAAATTAAAAAAACATTAGATCATAAATAAAAAAAATCAGAGTTAAAGATAGTCTGAAGGGATCTTTAATAAAATTTCTGAAATAAATTACCATAAAGCCTTGTATATTACTCCAGGAATAAACCTGAGTATTTTAGAAAACTTCTCATCGACACCATCGAAAAAATATTTTAGGAAATAAACAAAACTTTTTGATTTTATCCGGAGTTAAAACTTATTTTTGCGTTTTCTTCTTGAATTATGATCTATATTTATATCTTATTGTCTATAGTTATAACTAAGTGTTTAAAGGAATCAACAACTTAAACATTGCTTTCATCTAAAGGTATTGAGTCAGGAAGATCAATGTTTCTTTTTTTTTGTAATAAACATTAGCTTTGTTTTTGACCAGTTGATGTCTATTCGAATAAAGGAACACCAATTAGTTAAATTTTCCACACAACTATTGAATTCTTGTAACAATTCCGGGAGACCTGAGTCAGTTAGTGAGAGTGTTGTGTCATCCGCAAAAAGCTTAACTTCAAAATTTATCAGATAATGAACTAGATCGTTTATGAAAATTAAGAATAGTAAAAGTCCTAGGATACTTCCTTGCAGCACTCCAAGTTTAATCGGTTTTAACGAAGAAGAATTGTCTTCTAACTATAAAAATGTATAGTACTATTAGTCAATCACGAAGAACCTGGTTCATTTCAGAGATTATTGAATGAAGAGCAGTTTCACAACTACGCCCATTTCTGAATCCATGTTGTTTATCAGTGATTCAATTATGTCCGAATCTTTAAGATTTGAGATTTGTTCTAAAACAACAGCTGTTGTTATCGACTTAAATTTGAAAATTTCTGTCTTAAAAGTCCCACTTTTAATTAAATTTTCTAAAAGTTCATCACAGAAATTTTCATATTCTTCAATTTTAAATTTGTTTTCCGATTTAATTGTGGTAAAAAATAAGTTAAACATTTTCGATATGTCTTCAAGAGTGGTGACAGAGTCATCATTAAAGTTCAATTTAGACGAGCGTATTGAAGTTTCACATTTATCAGATTTTAATTTTATTTTAAATTTTTTTTTCAAAGTTTCAATTAGATTAGCCAAAGAACCCTTATTTAAAAAAATTTAAACAATTAAAATCAAATACATTAATTAGTAATCAATCTAAAGTTAAGAACTAAATTTTAATTTGACAAATCCGGCGGCCAGCTTAATTCCTTAAACTTAAGAAAATCTCTATTTGACATTTTTCCAATAATTTTTTCTAAAATTTTTATTCAAAGAAGATTGAAACTTTTTGAAGATTCACTTTAAATTGATCCCAATTAATTTTAGTTCCAAAATTATATTCCTAAAAGAAAAGATACGAAAGTCTTAATTTAGTAAATTGGTCCAAATCTATATATATATTAAAGGGACATTTCCTTAGCAGTTAATAAAGTTAGCTAACTTTAGCTAACTCTTACTAACTTAGTTAAGTACAGCTAATTGTTAAGTAAAATAGGTAGCATCTAATTTAAGCTTTAATTAAGTAAAGTTATCTAATTTTTATAAGAGTTAGCGTAAATTAGCTAACCTTAATAAATGTTTTATAAATATCGATTAATTAAATTTATATCATACAAATATAATGCAAAATAGCTACCAAAATAATCATCCGAATAAGTTTTAGTACGGCCACACAAATAAATGTAAATGTTTAGAGTCAAGTGCCTCACCATTAGAGTAAGGTTTAAATAAGAATAAACAAAAAAAAAATTAGAATAAATATTTTTAAAATTTCGGGTTTATATGAAATTTCTAATTTTTTTTAATTTTCAACTCTATTGGAAAAAGTACTGAAAAACCTAAGAGGCAAATTGTTTTCTAATAAAATATAAAAAAATGTTATAGCATGGAATCGATGAGCTACTCTCATAGTAAAGAAATTGACTTTGACCTTTTTCTTAGAGTCCTAGACAAGTGGATAAATATGTTTAAGTTTTTAAAAATTTGTAAATTCTTTTTATTAGATGTTAAACCGAAATGGTAAATTGTGGTCCTCTTTTTAGTCGATTTAGGGACCATCTGATGTTTTTGACCAAATTCATACATATTCACCCAAAATTATCAAATAATATTTTTGACATGGAACTTATTCGATGATGGTCATGTTTTCATTAAAGCGGAACAAATTGTCAAAATTAATCATTTTGTTCAACAAAAAAAAAACGTTAAAAATTTTTTGTGTAGCAAAATTAAGAAACTTTTTAGTAGAGTTTTTGGTACTACCAAAAAGGATGTGGTCGTTTTGATGGCCGTCCAGGAAACTATATTTATAAAAAGTTTTAAACATGTCTATTTCATAGATAAAGCGATTCTCTTTAACAAAATTATCTTGAATGAAAGAAAAAAAATTTTACCTCGCGGCCAATGAGACGACCACAACCAGCGGCGGATCCAGCAATTTTTAATAGGTATGGCGAAACTTCCTCCCTAGCCGGAGAGATGGAGGGGGGGGGGGTAATAGGGGTACACTTTACCTAAAATTGGAAAGGTGAAAAATCGTAACATCAAATAAAAGACTAATTTTTTATTTAAATAACTTGAATAGAGAATAAAATTTAATATTCTATTGCTAAATAAAAATGGCTCAAATTAAGTACCGTAATATCTTGCATAGGAAGGCATTGCATCAAAACATAAAATTTTAGCAATTAATGCACCAAAAAATAAATGAATTTTCAATTTTTTAAAACTAAATTTTGTAGAGATCCCAAATAACAGGATAAAACTATGTTTAGATTATTTTTCCCCTATTGCCGGTCGCTTATAAAAATAGCATTTATTCTTAAAGTTTTGATTTCTAAACAATAAACAATTAAGAAAATAGAAAAAGATCGGTCTTTGACAATCCTTTTCGGTTTAATTTAAAAGAGATATTTAAAGAAAATTTTTGTTTTTTTGAATAGAGATGGAGTAATTAGATTATCCTCTTTTATGAAAAAATGCTTAAAGTTTTTTAATAAATAAAACGAGAGATGAGAAAGAAATCTTTAATTGATTTTTTTTCTTAACATGCGACAAAAGAAAAATTATTTTTTTTTTAAATAAAAGTATGGCGGCTTCATACTAACAAAATTTGAGGTATGGCGGTGGCCAGATTTCGCCATACCGTGGATCCGCCACTGACCACAACCTATTTTGGCGGCCCAGTGGCGACTAACACTGATTTTAAGCATCTGTCTTTAAATAAAACTAAATATTTTATCATTTTTTTAAAATATATCAGGTCTTATGTAAACTTTTATTTTTTTAAATGTCTATCTTTATTTACGATCTGGGCTATTTAGGAATTGTTGTTTCAGCATACGTCAAAATATTTTCACCGAAAATGGCCAAAATTAAAACATTAAAAGTATGATAAGCGAACATTAAACCTACTAAAATAGATTATACCTTAACAACAAACATAGAATGAATAACATATAAATTATTTTAGAATTTAAAAAATCCTTAAAGTTTTTAATTGGTTAGCGGTACTTTTTCCCCGATTTAAGAATATTTATTAAATTTTAATTAATTTTAATTGTGATTTTAAAAAAATAAAAAAAGTGGCTAAGTAAAATGGTACTTTTGGGTCGTACAAAGAGAATTTTCGGATTTGGAATATTTTACTCTGTCTGAAGCCACGTTCTATTTCCTTATATGGTAACTTTATTTTTTAAAGAAATATTCTTATGAGTTAAATCAAAAAAATAATCATAAAAAAATTAAAAAAAATGATTTAGATCAACATTTACTTATAAAAATTTTATAATCTTTTTATGAAATTCGTACAGTAGATTTCTGAAATAAGTTGACAGTTTGCTTAAGACCGTCTTAAGAGATTTTGAGCAGTCAAAAAGCTATGCTTAAGAGGCTCTATTTCTATTCTTGAATAGTAGAAAAATTAAAAAAGGCCGAATCAACCCCAGAATTTTTTCTAATTAGATAAAAAAAACTTCTCACAACCAGATGGAATTTTTTTTAAAAATTCTATTAAATTACGGTTTTAGGCACATCTAATTGACTTAAAAAAATTTCCTCTTTTAATCTTTAAGATCACCCACGTGACTACGCAAAACTTTGCTTTCAGATCTTTTAGAAAAATTTTATTTAACCTAAATTAAATTTATCGGAATCTTAAATATCGAGATCTAATATAAAATTATTCTAGAAAGTGAGCCTTTAAAAGGCGCGCGTTGACGCGCGCCAAATATTCCTAGTTAATTTTTAAAGAGATAATATTTAACTTAAACTATTTTCGTTAATTTTTAAATCTATTCTAAAGTAATTTAAATAGAAAATAATTTGTTTTAAATGATTATATTTGATTTTAAATTAAATAGTTTTACTCTATAATACAAAAAATTTTACCTAAATTTAAATTACCTTTTAATAAAAGAAATAAAATTTTTTTTAAAGCACAGAAAAGAAATATTTAGTTTTTATTCAAAGCATCATTTTTTGAGTTATCTGGTCAATTTTTTTTACATGTGCTAATTTCCCTACATTTTCATCTAACGAATTTAAGAGTCTAAATAATGATATAAAATACTTAGATATACCATATTTTAAAAAATATTGCAACTACAATATCTGGGATTCAACAAAACATATTATTTTTTTTGACCTTTAGCGACTCTTCACACTGAAATCGCGTAGATTTAAAAAAAAAAAACACTAAGAGAATCAGTCTCCTTGACAATAGTTCTTTGTGAATTAAAAAACTCTTTAATCTAACTTCAGTTAAATTACTAGTAACTCCCAACTTAACTCATCAGTAAAATTTTCCATTTAATTTAAAATATAAAAAAGAATATTATCAGTTTAAATAGTTTTATTATTGATTTAGTAAAAAGAAAAAGACTTTACTTCTACGTGCTTTCAATTTAAAAGAAAAACTTTTCTTTTAGCATAAAATTTTATTGTTATATAATTGCATTTATAAGTTTAAAAAAGAACATTCTTAATTTAAATAAAAATAAAAGTAGTTTATTTTAATTAGTCAGCCATTTTTAAAAAAAGGTCACAATTTGTAAAAAAAGTAAAAAGATAACGGCAAAATAATTAATATAAAGAAAAAAAATATTTTTTTAAAGGATAAAATATTGAATTTATAGACTTTTATCTTAAATTAAATTAACATCTAATGAATTTAAAAGAAATTATTTTAATATAAAAACTTTCACTGTTTCTTATATGGAATAATATCTTTATATCTTATTTTTTTAATATAATAAAGTAAAAATTTTTTTTTTAAAAAGACTGTTTGTTGTATTGACAAACATTACCAAATAAAAAGAACTAAAATTTTAATTTGTTTAATCTCATAACACCGATATTTTTCAAAGCTGATTTTCAAATCATTCTGTTTACAAAAAATAAGTGCCTCTTTGGTTTTTCAGTTGTTTAACCGAGTTTTAATTTGTTATTTTTAGCGATAAAACACTCACCTTCGACCCAACAAAGAGACAAAAACACTCACTTACTCAGTAATTTTTTTCTGTTTTTATTTCTATCGGCATGGAATTATTAATGGAACTACAGTAGTTTCCGACTATAATAAATCCGGTTATAAAAAATTTCCAGTTATAGTAAATTTTTTTAAAAAAACAAAAACATTTGATATGTTTATAATGTAAATTTATATGGCTATTATAAAACTACTTATAATAAATAATCGCTTGTTATAAACTTAATTGAGGAGACATTTTAAATATTTTATAAGTAAATTTACTCGTTTAATATAAATTGGAGCTAAATAAATACAAAATCAAGGTAAAACATCAATAAAGGCGGGGTATAGAACAAAAAAATTTTAGATTAGCTTTTATCAAATAGCATCATTCATCTGTATATGTTATAAAATAATCAGAACTAATAGTTTTTTATAAACTTATCTCTAATTATCGCAATTAATTATACATTTTATCGATTTGAATTATTTGATTGACAAAATACAAGAAAATTTTTTTTCGTTTTTTGTCTATAATAAATTCGCGTCTATAGTAAATAATTTTTCATGCAAAATAGAAGTTATTATAACCGGAAATTACTGTATTTCGATAAACTCTTAAATGCATTTTTGAAAAATTGTTAAAGTCCTTTGAGTGTTAAGGAAGGTCTTTAGAAGCAGATTTTAATTTTTAAAATTGTGAGATGGTCTTCGCCAAAATCTTGCATATTAGATTTCTTAAAAAGTGTTTGAAAAAATAAAAATTTAGTTTAAGAAAAAAGAAATTCCTTTATAAAACTTAGAACCTTCTTTAGAAAAAAATAAAAACTGTAGAAAAGTTTTTTATTCTTTAAAGTTTTAATTTTCCCTTATAAATAAAAACAAAACTATTTAATGTTTAAGAAAATCTCTTTAGTAAAACATTTTTTGTCTTTATTAGACAGCCAAAAGATAACAATCTTGAATTAAAAAAATAGACCATCTTTTAATCTGATCCCAAATTAAAACAGTAGATGCTTTGTAAAAATTAATATAAAGTTTTGAACATGATTAAATTTTTGTGAAACTTCTTTTAGATTTATCTTTAAAAGAGAATTTATTTTATAATACTATCGTAATATCTTGTATAAGAACGCATTGAATTAAAACCTAAAATTTTAACAATTAATGTGCACTAAAATAAAACATAAAAAATGATCAGAAAACGTTTGGGATCTATTTCTTTTTTTAATTAGTTATCAAAATGATTCAATATCTTTTTTTAAAAAAAATTTAGGATTAAGGATCCAAACTCTCCGACTCAAAATACTAGTAAAGTAAAAACTAAATAGAGCCTAACAATAAACCGGAGCATAGCTTCATTGTACAAAAGCATCAGAAAAAAGCGAAAAAGTTAAAATCGACAGCTAAAAGCTAATTAAAAATGAAGCATTTAATGATGCCTCAAAATTTTCCTGACTATCAGGGAAAAATATTTATTGAATTACTGTAGATAAAAAGGAAAAATATTTACGGGGGCTGAAAGGGAGTATTTAGCTTCCAAGCAGTCCGTCTAAACCCCCCCTCGCTTGAAAAACTTATTGAATTATGGTGATATTATTAAACTATATTTTAACTTTAAAAAATTTTAGTAAACAAAAGTCTTGATTTATATGAAAGCTCAGACGATTTGCTAAAAGAAAATATGAGACCGAGTATATTTTGAGACAGAAAGTATGGACCCGTAAAACGGATTCGGGATAAGTTTTTATAAGTGTTTGGATTGGACAGATTCGAATTTTAAAAAAATCGAGGTCTGTGTTTTATAACACGTTGTCGAGACAGTAATTAAATTTGAAGGACATTCATTATATTTATCTAAAATGAATTAAAAAAAAAATGCCTTTTCATATAGAAAGCCAAACTATCAATAAGGATGAAAATATTTAAAAAAATTTTAAAAAATCGAAATATTATTACTAAATCTAATTAATTAAAGAAAACACAAAGTTTTTTTTTTGAAAAAATTTTATAACTCAAATTGCATCATAAAAAAAAGTTTTAAATTGATCACATTGAGCTGCGGCTAGTTCAAATAAACTAAATTGAGATCAAACAAATACTTGTAAAAATATCACCAAATTAGAAAAAAAATTAAATTTATTGTCTTAATTGTTTTTATGTTTTTTTAGCTGCTCTAGCAGCTGTCATTATACGCTCAGCAATCGCATCAGCTCTAGTACCTCTCGTTGATTCTGTTTTAGTTGATCGTTGTCTAGTAGTCATTTTATTTTGAGTAGGCGCTAAATTTGGATTCATGCCAGGAGCACTATCATCTTTCCAATAAGTTACTTGAATTTGAGAATGTGGAATCATATTTGAATTTGTTTTTTTTTGACCATTCAAATCTTTATTTAGTAATGAAGGCGAACCTGGAGCGTCATCATTCTTACCCAGATTTTTTATTGACTTCTTTCCAACATCACTTAAATTATCGTTTGAATTTACACTAGGCATATTGGCTTTGCGTTTTAAATTCATTTGACGACGTTTAGAATTCTCTTCCTCCTCGTCATAATCCATTCCCAAATCAACATTTTTATTTTTAGTCATATCATTAAATTCTAAATTCTCTAATAGTGCTGTTTCATCATCACCATTTAAAGTGGTCTTATTTTCATTCATTTCACTCAAATCTGATTTATTCACATCGGATTTATTCCGACCTAATTTTTTAGATGTATTTACATTTTTTAAACTAGCTAATTTGTCTTGCAACTGATCTAAAAAAGCTCGCTTTAAATCAACTTGATTCTCGTCAGTTGTCATTTCTTCATCTTTTAATTTGGTTTCGTCAGTCATTTCGCTATTTTCCGGACAATTCGATTCAGCCTCATTTATTTTAGATATCATAAAATTAGTCTCATCTAAATGAGATTGATTTTCATGACATGAATAAATCCAATCAGGTAGCACAATTATTTTTCTATCTTCAATAGCTGTTTTTAATTCCTTGACATTATCATTAATATCACCACTGTAGATAAAATGAGTTATATCTTGATTATAGGTCCAGCTAAAATCTCCACCCAATGAATCCACTATTTTGTACAAATCACTTTGAATCTTGACCAATTTTCGACTAACATAAACTTTGCAATTTCTTAAAATTTTATGTCGAGCTGTTGGTTGGATATAATCACTTTGATCATGGTCTTGATTTCGCAAATAATTTTCATTTTCACGTTTGGCTCTTTGAAAAGAATATTCAAAAGCTGGACTTTCATAGCAATTAGCCCAATATTCTGGGTTCTTGGACTTTTCAGCTGCGATATGAATGGCATTTGTAAATAACTCACACAAAGGTGTCTCTGGTTTTTTCGATTTGAATTTACTAGTGTTAAATGCATCTGGCGTTTTCAGCATTTCCAATGCTTTGTCACAGTCTAAATTTTTGAATTTAAATTCAGTTTGTTTACCATTGTCCGGCTTCATCCAAACAGGAGTGCTATATTTGTTATTTTCAGAGACTGGTGTGACTGGCTGAGCTATTACTTCTGATCGGCGTAGCTCTTTCAGTCGTGGATTTTGTGGCGTTTGAAAATTGGAAGCTGTTTCGAATTGATTCGGAACTTTGAATTTAGCGCTATTTTCAATAGCAGCTAAGACCAAATCACTATCTGTATCATTCAAATTATTACCTTTGAAAATTTTACAAAAACTTTAAAACTTATGAGATGACGAGACGAAACTATCTCCTTTCTTTGAAAAAATTAAAATTTTTCTTCGAATGAGATCTGTGAAAATTTTTTAAGTAAATTTTTTTGTGGTGATTAAAAGGCGGACAAAAAATAAATTTGAAAATTGAAATAAGTGAATCGAAATAAACTTCACAGCCCTTTAAAAGGTTCAAGTTAGTTTAAATTTTTTTTGTTTAAAGATTGTTTTTATTTTGTTAAATTTAATTTTTTTAAGAGAATATTGTTTAAACACACAAGTGAGTTTGACTAACACACAATAAAAGCTGAGAAACACACTAGCAAAAATTGACAAAAACACATCATTAAAAATCACACAAAATATGTTTTGGTACTATAAAAACCGCATTTCCTGATCAAAAATACTAAAAATTAAAAAAAAAATAAAAATTTATCTCGTAACACACAATTTGTGTGATTTTACTTTTTGATCGGATTTTTTTTTTGATTTTAGGTCCGAGATCCAACCTTTCCCAGCAAATATTATTTAAAATGGAAAATCTGTGGTCATTATTTAATCATTATTTAGCTTTAAATTTAGAAAAAATGGATCCTTTGGGCAATTTATCATAAAAATTTATTAGTTGATTTTTTTTATAACTAAAAATAACACAAATTGTGTGTGTGGCGTTAAATGAAGACTTAAACTTACAAGCATTCTGAGGAAATATGAATTCTGACTGCATCTTAACTTTAATAAGAAATAGAATATTTAATAAAATATCTTGATGGTACAAAACAAGGCATCAACAAAATCAAAAGCTCATTATAAACTAACTTTTATTCCTGATATAAATATTTATTAATTCATACACATTTTAAAAATCAAGGAGAAGTTATGAAAAATAAAGCTAAAAATACGGTACTAGCCTTGAAAAGAGGTATTGTGATGGACTTTTTTAGGATATTTCAAGCAATTAAAAAAAATCATACTTTTAAAATTATTATCTCTAGTTTTTTCTTGATCTTCTTCATCATCATCCAAACGCGGTTTTTTGGATTCATTATGACACGTCAAGCTCGAATCGTTCGGATTGTGTTCATTTTGAAAATCATTTACAGAAACATTCATACTTTTGGAACAAGTGTTATTGGCTTTCGAATTATAACTACTATTCGTACACATATCCTCATTTTGTCTTCTAATTTTAGACAATGCTTCAATTAAATCATTTTGTAAGCTCTTTTGATTCTCAACCGAATATTTGTTCTCATCAGCTTTCATTCCTGTAACACAACACTCAATAACCCATTCAGCACATACGACAGGCATATTCCATGTCTTAGCTGCTATATACTTTGGCCCTACTGTTTGATTACAAATCAAATGAGTATTTACTTGAATTTCATTAGATTTCTTTAAACTAAAAGAAGACTGTGTATGAGCGCCTAATAATTTGCATAAATTAGTAATATTTTCTTTTTCACTTTGATCATAGCTACTAATTGTTATAACACAATTAGTTAGAGGACGATCTGTGTTATACCTAGGAATAGGTTGAAAAAAAATATTAAAATTTAGAGGCAAAAGTTGATTTAATTCACAGCATCTTTTCATCCAATAAACAGTAGCTGGATTTTTATTGACTATTGGAGTAGATGTTATTAATGGAAATAAAGTAAAATCAACGTCGTCAGGTAGTCGACTCATAGGCATTTCAGTAGCATCTAAATCATATGATGGTAAAACTAGAGCGCCTTTTTGTATTAAAATTTTTTCTATTGATTGCTGTTCTTCGTTATCGAAACCGATAATTTGAAATTTCTTTTTGTAAAATATTTCATTTGCATAAGCGTCATTTATCGGTGGATCTTTTTTAAGTGTTGTATTCATTTTGGGTGTCTCTTGTTTCTCTTTTTGATATTGTTGAAGCTTAGCGCTAAGAGAACTTGTTCTAGTTGGTGTATTTGTTTGAAATGGTCTGCTTATTGCCTCTTGTTGTGGTTTCATTAAATTAGCTTCCATGTTCAAATATTGAGATAAACAATCATTCAAGTCTGAATCAAATGTTTGATTATTCATTGTCTGATTTGACAATGATTTTTCTGGTCTTGCTCTAATTTTTTTATAAAAGGAAAATTAAATATAGGTGTAAATTTGGCGTGTCTTCTCAAAAAGGGAGCATATAAAGGGGATGAAAAAAATAAAGACCACGATTTGAAAAGTGTTTTTAGAGCTAAAAATAGCGATAAGAAAACTTTTTTTAATATTTTTTTTCTTACCCATATAAATGTTTTCATTTTAAGAAAATAGGTAATTGAAAGAGACAACAAAAAATGGCAGTTTTTTTCAAAATTCGCATTTGGGATCTGAAATTTTGTAAAAAAGGGCGTTTTTTCTTTAAACTTTAAAAATAAAATAGAATTGAAAATCTAAATAATAAAATACAAACTATTAACAAATGGGATAATAACATTCAA
>NTPY01000554.1:1698585-1749255 GCA_002922825.1 Brachionus calyciflorus
AGGGGATGAAAAAAAATACGTTTTTTCGTTAAACTTTAAAAATAAAATAAAATTGAAAATCTAAATAATAAAATACAAACTATTAACAAATGGGATAATAACATTCAAAAATCATTTCAGCACATTCAAAAAACGTTTCAACACACTCGTTAAAACTTTGAAACGTCTATTGAATGTGTTGAAATGGCTTTTGAGTGTGGTGATTAGGTAGACTCTTAACAAATGTAGGCTATTTGGCAAAAAACGTATCTTAAAAAGGGAACATTTTTAGGAGATGAAAAAAATATTAAAAAACTCTTTAATATTTTTCAGTTCAAATATCTAAAATATTCTTACCTCTTTTTTGGAGTTTTTACTGAATTCAAGGCATTTTTAAACACACAATACATTTTACAGTCTTCCAATTGATTTTGTTTACAAGAATTTATTAACCAATCGATAGTTACAATGTTAACTCTTAATAAAAATCAATCAATTTAAAATTAATAATAATTTAAAACAAGTATATTTGTTATCATTTCATACTCAGGGTTCAGTTCTATATAAGATTTACATTTTTGATCATTGACTTGATTCACAATGACATGCGTTACATCTGAATTATATTCATCAAATCTGATCGCACCACCCAAGTTGCATATTTTTTTGATTTTTTCACTTACAGCTGAATCTGTTATTTCACAAAAAATCTTTTTTTTGTAACAATTTAAATTTAGAAAAAAAAATTTTAATAATGTAAAAATCTACTCCAATTCCGTCTAAAAGTGTCAGTTTAATTTTTCCTATTGAATTTAATTCTTTCATGAGATCAGAATAATGAGTCATTGGTTTATTATTTTGTGTAGGATTTTTACTACTGGCACTATTTGTTGTGTTCATAAGCATACTTGTAGACTGATTTAAGCCATTCATGAACATACCATTTCTGTCAGTTTCATTTACAATTTTAGTTGAATTAACATTTGTGTTATTCAAATGATTTATAACACTTAAATCAATATCAGGTATTTTTTTAGTTTTACTCGCCATTACACGACTTTCACTTGGTGTCGATGTTTGATTATCCGTTTCTAAAATAAAATCTTTTTCAGGTAAACAATAGCCAGCTTTTATAGATTCATAAATCCATTCGGATTTAACCACAATTATTTTCCATAGCTTAGCATGGTCATATTTGGCACCTTTTGCTTCATTTAAAACTAAGTGAGTCGTTGTTCCGCACACTAAATCACCCCTATATGTACCACCTTCTGATTCGACCATTGATTTTATTTTACTTTTTACTTCTTCATTGTATCCAGACGCACAAATAACTAGCTTGTGAAATATTGGACATTTATATTTTAAAAATTTTGCGTCTGTTGCATGACAATCTCTAATAGAAAATTTTAAATATTTTTATTTTTTTTTTATTTTCTTAAAAGCATACTCGTATTCTGCATCTTTCCACACTTCTAATACCCATTCGGCCAACATTACTGGTATTTTCATACTCCCTGCAGCCTTTTTTTAAAATTCTTTTTAGATATAAATAATCAAATCTTTGCTTTTTTTACGCAAAAAAGAGTCTGTTCTTTTAACTTCTTTAATTGGATTTTTTTCGACGGATTTCAATTTATAAGTCCTTAATTAGAAGTCGAATTCGACTCTTTAGGCCTTTATAAACGCTTGATTTTTAAGAAAAATAATTGACTAACGTGATATTTTGCCGATCCTACTTCTGTTGTTACTAAATGAGTGACATTTTCTGTAAAAATTTTACTAATTTTTCCTCTCATCATTTCAACTTTGACATAAATCTCTTCCTTAAAAAAAAATCAAAATATTTTTTAAAAAAAAAAACCTTTCAAAAATTCAATACTCTTAGTTTTTTTTCCATATTCGAACAACAAACATTTAAATCGACCATTGAAGACGAGTAAATCGGAATAGATGACCTGGGTAGTTTTTTCTGATTTTTATACGTGTATAACATGCAAGAAGCGCTTATTATTCTAAAAAAAATGAGATAATCTTTAAAAGAAGAATAATAAATAAGATATTCATATAAAGTACCTAGAATTGAGATTCCTAATATGCTCAAAAGCGGCGCCATCAAATTTACAAAAAACAAATATACAATTTTCAGCATTTTTTAAGTTTAAGCATTCTTGTCGTGATATCCACTTTGTATTGTCATCTTTAAACAAATTGTACAATTCATTTAGTTTTTCAGCATTAACTGCATTCAATGTTTCGTCTTTAAAAAATCTTAATTGTGGTATCGAACTAGCCATTATTTTTATATTTATTTATTTTTATCCGATTTTAAATTTTAAGAATTTTTAATTTTAATTTTTTGAAAATTTAAAATTTTAAGTGTATCAAAAGTATACAATCACATTTTGATATGCTTAAAATAAGTAACTTTAAAGATTTTTTTTTCTTAAAAGTGAATTAAATTTTTTAAACTTTTTATTTCTTTAAATTTCAAGTCATAAAAAACCAAACTTTTTATTTTCATTCAAGCATATTTTTGAACAGTAAAATGTGGAGAAAAAATTATTTAGTACGTTACTGTCAAAAGTTTGGACAGTAACGTACTAAATTTTAAACTCAAATTTTTACTACCAGCTCGAATAACTGGTATAACGTCAACTAGATCAGTGTATTTGACAAATTAAAACGGCTAGCGCTTGATCGCTTTTCTCAGAACTATCAAAAAGATTCTCTACACAAGGCAATTTTTTTTTACTATATTTTGTCCAAAAAAAATTAAGAAGTATTTGATCAAAATTTTGCTACATCAGGTAATATGTATTTTATAGTTAATAGTTTGTTTTATGAAAAACATGTGGAAACAGATGTTTCAACGAAAAATGAATAATTTTGAGGACTGGGGCACAAAAAGTTTAGTGAAATTTCTGAATAAATATAAAGAGCGAATGAGTTGCAAAATCTTTCGGAAGATACTCAGCAAAATAAATAAATTATTCCAGGCTTGTCAACTGTTCTTTAATGTTCTATTTATTAACTAATTCAGATCACTGGTTCACAATTTTCGCCTTTTTGTTTATTGCTGTTATGGGAGATAATATCAATTTTTTTATATTCATGTCGCTTTAATTTTTTTCTCATTGAAAAAAAAAATTTTGAAGCATATAATAAGCTCTAATTTTGAAAAAAAAATTTAAATTCTCTTAAATTAGAAATTTAATTTTTAATCAACAGCAAATAAGATTTAATCAAATAAGAAATCGACAAGAGTTTTCAAAAAATTCAATTAGTTGTGTATTTGTCAAAAGAACTTTTTCATTCTTTAATCAAGACAAGCTTCGTTTGCCAATCTGCTATATTATGAATATAAATTGTATATTTTTAATCAGAAAATAATCATTTGATCATTGATTGTTAATATACCAACCTGAATGAGCAAATATTTTACGAATTTATTAAATAAAAAAATTTATATTGATTAAGTTCTATAGTTTTACTTTTTTGCATGAATATAAAAATTATATACTTTTTTAATTTCTAAAGCAAGTTCTAAAATGGAAATGAGAAAAAAAAATTAATTTATGAGTATTTAAAGCTATACGTCAAAAAATCATTAGAAAGCCAGAATATGAGCTTTAAGTTTTTTTGTTTGTATTATATGAACTAGGAATTTTATTATTTGTCAAGCATGATAAGAATGAAAAGCTAAGAATATCTGCTTTAAATTTAAGATTAACAGTTAAGACTTACATATGATCCTAATATTCTCAATTCAAGCTGGGTGATTGATATGTTTAAATTATTTAGGCTTCTTATTTTTTTTTTTATCTAAGTTCAGCCAGCAACAACAACAAAAAAAGATAGAAACAAACTTTTTTTTAATTATTGATTGAAAAATGATTTGTTAAGTTTCAAATAATGAAAAAAGTATTTTTTTTTTCGTAGATATTTTTTAGAATTTTAAATAGTTGTAATCTAAAAGCTATTTAGTTTTTTTTTGTTCTTCAGAAAAATGAGCAATATTCTAAAAATTGAAAATTTAATAAGATATATGTTCAATTTGAGATTTAAAAAATATTTTTTCAAAGCAGTTTAGAAAGAGCATTAAAGAGGGATAATGATTTACAGAAATGAGATTACTTCCTCAAGTATGCAAATTTTTTTCAATTTAAACAGTTATTTTCTTCTAGGGATACTATAATTTTCTTCTTGCAATTAATAAGAGGAAAGTACTTTAGAGACTAGAAATATTTATCGTGATTAGAATTGATAGGATCTTTCAACTTAACAAAAAAAAAAACTATTTTAAAATCGATCGGTTTAAGAATTAAATTTTTATTTTTGGTATTTTCATTTTAGTTCAAGTGTTTTTAATATTAATAATGAGATATATGAAATAACTCGTTAAATTTTACAATTTATTTTGCAAAAAAGAACTTGTTTAAATAAAAATTCTTTTTTAAAGACTTTCATAAAACTTAATTTATTAATCCAACTGTTTAATATATCGTTCCCTAGATGCTTAAATAAGATGCGACTTTTGCGAATGCCCTAATCACCATCTTGCCAAAGTGTTGCTGAGTGATGATCAGAGAAAACAAAAAATGCGTTTTTTAAGGTCCGAAAATGCGAAAAAAAGGAGGAAATTTAATTTTTTAAATTATTTAAATTTAAGTTTGAATTAGAAATCACTACACCAAAATCTCTATAATATCAATAAATTCTAATCTTTAATTCTTTGATCTTTTTTATCATGTATAAAGTTCTGAAAATATAAATTATTCTTTTAAACCAAGCATCTCGCTTTTAAAACATATGGGAATTTTCCAAATACCGGCTCAAATTCAATTTTTTTCCTCTAATTTTCTATTTTTTTTAAAAAGATTTATGAAAAAATCAACAAAAATTGAGTATTTTAACTCAAAATTTAAGAAAAATGCGTAAAGTGCGAAAAGTGCGAAAAAATGCGTTCGCATTTTTTTTTTCTCTGGTGATGATGCATGCTCTAAACACGGAATCACATCTTAAAATGCCGCACCAAACACCTTTTTTCTTTAATTTGTGATTCAAGTCAAAAAATTAAAAATATTTAAAACATAAAACTTGGATTTGTTTTTTTAAAAAAATATTTTTAAAATAATTTTTAATTATTTTTATTTTTTCGGATTTTTCAAAATCACACATTTAGTGCCGCCGACATTGATTGGGTAGAAATTTTCTACTCTCTTGATTAAATGGGAATAATATTTTTTTAAGAACATAAATATTTATTGACTATTTAAAATACCGTATCCTCTTTCCTAGGACTCTAAAAATAATTGTTAAAGTCAAGTTCTTTACTATTAGAGTACATCCCATCGATTACATGCTATAACAATTTTTAGAATTTTTTTCGGATTAAATAAGAATAAATGTAAAAAATAAATTAGAGTAAACGTTATTAAAATTTAGAGTTAATAATGAAATTTCTAATTTATTTTTTAATTTTGATTTTAGCTCTAATGGAAAAAGTACTGAAAAAACCCAAGAGTCAAATGGTTTACCAAAAAAAATTCTAAAAATTTTTATAGCATGTAATCGATGGGATGTACTCTAATAGCAACTAACAACTTGACTTTAACCACTTTTCTTAGAGTCCTAGGCAAGAGGATACGGTATTTTGAAATATGAATATTTTAACCGCTTTTAATCGTATTTTATCTACGTTTATTTTAACACAAATTTTTTTGTTAACTTTGAATATTTATAATTATTTTTAAAATTAACCCATTGACTGACTGATTAACTAACAAAAAAATAATAAAAAAAAACAAAAGCTAAACGGTATTTCTAAGTCGTAACTCAATAGAAATACAATGAACGCGTTTTGTTGATTTTTGATTAAATCGATTTCAGATTTACGTATAAAGACATTGAAAATAATATTCGCGAATCCTTTTAGTGGACTAGGATAAATATAATTTCTACGAATTTGTATAAGAATTATTATAATTTGAATAATTTTCTATTTAAGAAACAACAAAAACAAAAAATGTTATCTTTTATTTCTGAAAGAATCATTATCTTCTATTGTAACTGCTTTCAAAATTTTTAAACTCTTAAGAAGATAATTGATTTATTTATCTAAAAGCATTTTCTCTTTATCTTCATTGAATGCTTCAATCAAATGCTTCAAGCCAGGCAAACACTAATTTAAAACAATTTCTAGTTCTATTTAAGTGGAATAACTAAATTTTTAATATTTCATCAAAAATGATTTTCTAGGCTACAAATTTTAAGATTATTTTTTTGTCATTTTATAGTCTCTCTTATTTAGATTTTTCTAAAAATTTCGTAATGATTTGACTTTAGCTATTATTAAATTAATTAAATATTGAAAAAAACTGTCTTAAAATTTCAAGTATTTTATCGTAAGCTTTATCTCTAGTAGAGAAAATAAGTTAATAAAAAATTCAAATTTAATCATTTTTTTCCAATATTAAGATTATATAAAATTAATTAATAAAATCAAATTTTTTTTTCTCTTTTTCGCATAAAATTTTTAAAAATTAGTGTGTCTATAAAACTAAAATTTTTTTTATAGATAAATTTCAAATTTATGGATAATTAATAGTAAGGAGCCTTATTTTGATAATGTATTTATCAACTAAATTAATAATACTGCTTCTGAAATATTGTATATATGTGTATTTTTCAAGTGAGAATATCTAAATTTATTGACAAGCTTATTTTTCGAAATATTTAATACCAATTTTTTAAGTATGTTTAAGTTTAGTAAAGGCAAATGAAGATGCCAAACGTTTATTAGATGATTTGTTTAGTACGTATAATCCAGTCGTTAGACCAGTAGCCGATCCATCTCAAACAATTAGGCTTAGTATTGGTCTTAAATTATCACAAATTGCCGATATCGTAAGTTATCAAATCATTATTAATAATATGAGGCTTTCAAGAAATCAATTTATTTATAAAACTTTTTTCAATAATTGTTTAAGTGACTTAAACATAAAGATCATTTTCGAGGTATCAATTTAAAATTTCTGATTACCCTGCTTTGATCTCTAGTGTAAATACTAATATTGTCTTTATAAAACAAAATTCAGTTTTCATTAGATTTCATATAAAATTTTCATACGTTAAACTCTTGCATATAACTCAAATGAAATTGATTGGAAAAACAAACAAAGTCTGCATTAGAGTTATAGGCAAGAGCTTACGGCAAGATTTTATCATATTAAATAAAAATTTAATACACATAGGTCTGATCAGATCAATTTATCCTGAGCAACTTCAATATTTACCTGAAAGATTTTTTTTAATTTTAAAAAAATGCGGAAAAAGTTAGATTAAACTTTAAACGATAATCTTTAGAGTAAATCTTTCATTCGATTTATTTCAATAGTAGAAAAGACAAAAATAAATTGATCATCATGCATTTTTGATCGTGTCAGATTCAACTAACTAGCTGTGCTTCCGTGGTAAAACAAAATTAACGAACTTTAAAGTGTTCAACTCTTTCAAGTCGGAAACGGCTAATTAAACAAACTATTAACTAAAAGAATTTTTTGAATCTCAAGGATGAAAAGAATCAAATTATGACCACAAATGTTTGGTTAAGACATGTAAGTTCAAAATCATCAAGAAAATAATTTTAAAAAATTTCTAAGATTTCATTTTCTAAGGAATGGTTTGATCATAAATTAACATGGAATCCTGACCACTATGGCAATACAACAAAAATAAATGTCCCCAGTTCAAATATATGGCTGCCGGACGTTGTTTTGTAAGTAATTTTTTTAATCTTTCTCGAAAAAAAAATTACTAAAAAATATTTTTAATAAAAAGGTACAACAAGTAAATAATCAATTAAACAATAAAAAAATTTTAACTTGTAAAAACAAAATAATTGTATTTTTAAAGCGCTGACGGTGATTATCAAATAACAACTAAAACAAAGGCTACAATTAACTATGATGGAAAAATTATTTGGGAACCGCCAATGATTTACAAAAGTTATTGTTCCATTAATATTGAATATTATCCTTTTGACATTCAAGATTGCTACATGAAATTCGGCACGTGGACATTTGATGGTAAACTCATAGACTTGGAGCATATAAACAGCAACAATTCTATACGAGAGGTTAATCCAGTTATTCGTAAAGGAGGCATTTCGACCAAAGTATACACTGTCGAAACTGGTATTGATATGTCTGATTATTATCAAAGTGTCGAATGGGATGTTTTATCGATACCAGCACAAAAGAATATAAAAAATTATGACTGTTGTGCCGAGCCTTATTATGACATTTATTTTAACATAACAATCAGACGAAAAACATTATTTTATACTGTTAATCTAATTATTCCATGTGTTAATATTTCTTTTTTATCTGTGCTTGTTTTCTATTTACCAAGTGATAGCGGAGAAAAGTTAACCTTAGGTATTTCCATTCTTGTCGCCTTGCTCGTGTTTTATTTGCTTCTTATAGAACTTATACCGCCTACTTCTCTAGTTATTCCATTATTAGGAAAATATTTACTTTTTACTCTCATATTAGTCAATCTGAGTATATTGTTGACGATTTTTATTCTAAATTTGCATCATAGAAAGCCAAACACGCATAAAATGCCGTTTTGGATGAAACGACTTTTTATTGAAATTTTGCCTAAGTTATTAATGATTGAAAGACCGATGATGGCTAGAAATAGTTACGATGAAACTTTAAAACTAAAAAATTATGTGCCATGTTTTGATACAAGTAATTTGATGGGCGAAAATAATGAAGAGTTGAATTCAGATTTAAAAAGAAAATTTAGCAAGCAAAAATCTGTTTCTGTTAAGAGTTTGGAATCAAATGAAAAATCAAATTATCCTAAAAATATATCAGATGCTTTTCATGGTATTAAATATATAAATAAGCAAATGAAAAAAGAAAGCGAGGAAATAAAAGTAAATTAAGAAAAAAAAGAGATTTTATTCAATTCTTATTTTATTTAATTTTTATTTTGAGGAAATTGATGATTGGAAATATGCTTCCATGGTAATTGATCGACTGCTTTTATGGATATTTACTGCCGCATGTTTGATTGGTACTTTTGGAATTCTTCTTCAGGCACCATCAATTTATGATACGAGAAAAGAGCTAAAAAAGCATAATGCAACTTAAAATCGAGTTTTAAAAAGTTTTAATTTTTATAAATAAATAATAGAAACAATCATTATATTCTTCAAATTAAAAAAAACACATTGAATCTCCTAAAATTTGAATTTAATTAAATTTTAGCTCGGTAATGACGAATGGAAAATATTCACGATTCTTAAAAAAAAAAACAAACGACTTTTTATAATTATGCAGTTATATCCCAATTCAGTTATATCATAAAAAATTAAAGATTTTTTTTGATAATATATATTTTATCGTAGCCGGTAAAATATATATTATCATCGTAAATTACCGCTCGAAATAAATGGGACACTAAAGCAAAATATTTGACTGTTTTTTATTTTGCAATGAAGATGCATCAAATATAATGTAAAAACTTTTTCAATTTATTTAATTGCTTGAAATCGAATACGCTTTAGGATCAAGCGTATTAAGTTTTGATACAGCTAGATTGCAAAAAAACAGTCAAATATTTTTTACACAAAATTATTTTGATACATCGCATTTTCATATTAAAATTTAAATTTTGAAGGAAAAATTTTTATAACACAAAAAAATAAACCAAAACAGAACAACACAATAAAAAATGTTCTTGTCTTCGATAAATTTGTTTTTAATTGTCCTGTGGCGCTAACAGAAATATTTAGAACTCGAGAGCCATTAAAGCTAAAAAATGATTTGACAGAATAAATTTATACAGTTAGAAATTTTATATTTATAATAAATTTTTAAATTAGACAGGTAAATTAGACAAAAAAGTTTTTTTTATTAGATCTAAAAGCCGCAGATGGAGATCTGGGTTATATAGTCTAAGCTGTGACAATTTAACAGTTGCTACTTTTCGGGTCAATTTAAAGTATCTATTCCATTTTCAACAATGAGTGATATTTTAAAAAATAAAAATAAATTTTTATCCATCGAAACTCAGAATAAATATAGAACTCGTCTCTCAAAATATCCAGATCTCGAAGATGCGGTGTATCTCTGGTTCAGCGAAAAAAAGGCTCAAGGTTTACTGATTTCAGATGAAATGCTTAAAGAAAAGGCGCATGATTATGGAACAATGTTACAAATTTCATATTTTAAATATTCGAATGGTTGGATAACAAATTTCAAATCTCGATTTAATATTATGCTTAAAAAGATTTATGGCAAATCAGGTTCAGTCGATCCGATTGAGGCTTTTACCTTATTATAACAACAAAAATACATGGATGACTGCGATTGTTTTCGATGATTATTTGGAAAAATTCAATAATCGGATTAAAACAATAGACCCCAAACGTAAAGTTTTGTTACTAATTGATAATGCTTCATCACATATGACTGAACGCAAATTCAGCAATGTTAGCATTAAATATTTGCCACCTAATACCACTTCTGTTTTACAGCCATTAGACGCTGGAATAATCCATTCCTTTAAGTGTCCTTACCGTAAAAACTTAATTCAATTTTTTTTAAATGCGACTGAAATGCATGGTGAAATAGTTTTGCCAGACCTTAAAGAAGCATTGTACATGGTTAGGAATTTGGCAAGTTAAAATTTTTTGTTTTTTTTTTATTTTTGATTTTTTTTTTTTGCAAAAAAAATATTACTGCATGCATATTGCGTATTTAAAAAAATTAATAATAATACTTTACATTAAATTTTTTTGAATCACGTGATAAATAAAAAAAATTGCAAAAATCAAAAAAAAATCAAAAAATTTTAACTTGCCTAGGAATTTTTGGGGCAAAGTCTCAAAGGATTGTATTAGAAATTGCTGGAAAAATTGTGATATAGTAAGTGATAAAATTGAGATAAAAAACAGTGAAACTAAAACATTAAATGATAATCAAGATCTTGCTGAACTTATGAACCGTTTAAAAAGTGGATATTATAGCTATGATTGTACAGTTAATGAACTAATAGATTTAGATAAATACGAGCCTACTGGAGCAAGTTTGACTGACCAAGAAATACTTGATTTGAAAACCAATGATAACAATTGTAACGAGGAAATTTTAGAAGCGGAAAAAGTCTAGAGATAAAAAAAGTTTCCTTCAAAGAAGCTTTTGATAGTTTTAACATTTTATCTCTTTTTCTCGAGTAATCGAAAAAGATGAAAAACTCCGATATTGATAATTTATTGTTTTTAAGAGAGCGTTTAGTGGAAATTAAAAATTCGAATTTGACACAATTAACTCTAGATAATTTTTTTAAAAATTAGTTAAAACATTTTGTTTAATACTTTTTCAACCAGATTTAATTTTTCTAATATAATTTTTTTTCAAATTATCCGGACAAATTTGTTATTTTCATTATAATCCGGTTTATCGATAAATCGGGAAAATTTAATCCTGACATTATTTTTGGGGGCTATTTTTGTACGGATTAAAGCGTTTTGACTGTATTGGTTAAGGTCTTAATTTAATTTCAGAATATGCCAATCATAAATCTAATTATTATACATTTGCAAAAAAAAGTGAAATCATCTCTAATCACCCTACTTTTTGTGAAAGATCACATTTAGAAATTCTAGGTGAAAAGCATGATGTAAATTAAATCAAATTGAAAGTGAATGGTGTTATATTTAGATCTATTTTCGAAAAGAAGAGATTGAAAATAATGATAGAATGCTAATTTTGAGAGAGGAATGGATAAAAAGTTTAAAGAATCAAATGTTAATTCCAAAATTTGGCATCGGTTTCGGAAAGCATTGCATGTGTATAAGTCTGGAAAACTATATGCCGATGTTATTAAACTTCTCCTTTTAATTAAACAACATAGGAAAATATTTTTTATTCATAACATTTTTTTTAATCATTTTTTATGCATTATTTTATATGTTATTATATAAAAAAACAAAGTTATAAATCAAAAATCGAAAAAGAACATTTTATAGAAAAAATTATGCCGAATTTGATTTTTTTTATTTCAGTCCGATCGGACTTTATTTACCTGACTTATATCAAAAAAATCGAAAAACGCAAATATTTCGGTCAGAGTTTTTTTTTTTTCAAAAATTTTAAAATAAATAGTTAAATAATATTAATATCTATTTTATGTATGATTTTCATAAATTTATTTGCACTCGTTCGCTATATATTACAAAAAAATGGAAAATTAGGATTTACGAAAAATCTTTTAAACAATTTATTGCTCAAAAATATTCTCTATTTATAACAATTATGTATAGCAAAAAAATATTTTGAATTTAGACGATTTTTGACCTGCGCCAACTCTACAAATCATATTTTTTCTTTTAAAAAAAACACTAAAGTATTGATATTTTTAAAAGACTTGTACAAAAAGTAAATCATAAAGTGATGTTTAAACTGTTTTAATGTAGTGGCTTCAAAAGTTAATCACCACTTGTGTAAAATTAATATTCTTTTTTAAGACATTGGCATAAAATTTCACAGTATATTTGGCGCATGTCTAAATCGTCTAATTGATATTCAAATTTTTTTTTGCTCTTCTTACTCCTTATCAATAAAAAAGAAACAAATTCTCTATAATTTTTTCTCTAAAACATTCGTATCCGATTTTTGATTGATAATTTAGTTTTTTTTTATATATTTAAATATAAAATAATGAATAAAAAATGAATTAAAAAAATTTAAATTTAATTTAAGTTTTGTATTACTGTATTTCTTTGCTTCGAAGTGCATGCTCTTAAACTCCAAAACTAAAATTTATCCCAAGCATCATCGCCAATCCTTCCCATGTTATAGTTAACCTGAAATTAAGACCATGGGACAAAATTTAGTTTTCGATTTTTAACGCAGCATAAATGATTGATTTTTTAATTTAAACTCGACGTTTAAAGACAAAAATCAAAAATTAACCCAGAAAAAAACTATTTTAATTTTTTGAAAAAAAAACTATTTTAATTTTTAATTTTTTTTTTCATAAAGTTGAATTTCGGTTTTTAGTGCCCGGATAATTTAAAAATTTAAAAATTAATTTAATTCGGTTTTAGTTGCTGGGTCAAAATTTAGATTCTAAAAAAAAAAACCTTTTTCACTTTTTTTTGCTAACAGAAACTCTTAAGTTATTAGACACGTCTGAAAATAATATGTTTAAAAATTTGGAATTTAAGTGTTTTTGGCTTTCTTTCTTAAGAAAAAGAAGTCCCATCAATTTGCTTTTTGAAATTTAAAAAGAAAAAAAAGTTAAATCAATTTTTGATTAGATCTCTGTGCTTTTAGAATCTAAGATTTTCTTTTATTTTCCATACTGAAAATTTTTTTAAATAAAGCAAGTATAAAAATTTATGTAAATAAAATTTTTAAGATATTAGTTTTTAGTTTAATTTAAAAAGTCTGTTTCAAGCCAAAATCAAATCGAAACGTCTATTGACTTGATTGAATCTGATCATGAAGATGTAGCAGTTGTTGAAAGTCCTCATAGCGATAAGCTTAAAAAAATAACGTTTGAGACGACCATTGGATTTTAAGAAAAAAGCAATAGCCTTTTATCACAAACGGAAAAGTATCAAAAAATGTGCTTCTGAATTCAATACTGACAGAAAAATAATTAGTAGATGGATAAATTTTGAAGATAGAATTTTCGTGACCAAATTTACATGGATCAGATTTGCCATTACTAAAAAGAGACAGCTATGTTTCCCGCTATGGAGAATCAGCTTTTTAATTTGATTTAAGAAAAAAGACAGACTGGTTGTTCTATAACTTGAAATTCTATTCGTTTAAAAGCTCTTGATAATTACAAAATTATATACCAGAATTTCAGGAACATTGAATTTCAGGGTTCAAATGGCTGGTTTAAAAATTTCCTAAGCGAAAAAATCTAGATGCCAGACGTTTATCAAAAAGTGGGACAGATTTACCAGCTATTACTATCCAAATAATCAAGACGTTTTATAGCAGTTGTCATTTAAAGAAGAACTAGTGTTAAATGAAATGAAACATCTATCTATTTGGGTTTACCAACAAATTTTACATACGAAACAAAAGGTTTAAAACGTGTTTAAGGTGTTACTTGTGGTGGTGAAATTTCTGCCGCAGTTACTGGATCTGATATTGGTGAAAAGTTTCATTTAATGATTTTAGCTCCCGGAAAAACTGAACTGAAATTTTAAAGTCCCTGAAAATGTGATTTTAGTGTATAAAAAGTGGCAACTTTTGACAACCTTTGATACAATTTGTGAATATATAAAAAAAATACTAGTTCCTTTTATGATGCTCAATGGTTTTGAATATTTAAGACTTTTTCTAGACTCTGTCATTTGCTATTTAACGGAAAAAGTAAAGCAAACTATGGATGAGAATAGAATAAAAGTGTTATTTATCCCTCAACACATGACAAATTTACTTCAACCTGCTGACGTATGTTGGTTTCGATCTTTGAAATGAATGTATCACGAAAAATGGAACAACTGGTTTATTAATGAACCGAGAACTTTTGCAAAGCATGGAAATGTTAAATCTCCAGGATACTCTATGCATAAATTGGTTATCAGAAATTTAGAAAAATATGAGCTCTGAACTTATAATGAACAGCTTTTCACACTGTGGCATAATCGATCAGTTCAATTTACATCAAGTCTTAAGACATATATTGAAAATTTTTTTTTAATGGAAATGGATACCAAAAATCAGCTTTTTCAACACCTCATGATCATTACTAGTTCAAACGTCTTCCGTTTGGTTTTAAAAATGCTCCGGCACAGTTTCGCATAATGATGCATAGGATTTTTTGAAATAAATCCTACTGAGAAGTTTATCTTAATGAAATAATCATCCATTCCAAATCTCTTGAAAAACACAAGGAGCACATTAGATTAGTTGCCGAAGCTTTAAGAAAAAATTGACTTATACCTCCTAAATGCCACTGGTTTGCTAAAAAAAGAAAAAGTTCTTGCTTTTATTGTATCAGGATCATCCAATAGATACAGAGTTTTTATAAAGGATTTTGCATACATTATATATCCTATTTACTCATTATTAAAAAAAGATGTAAAATTTTGGTTGCTAACATTTAAATTACTGCGAGCACATCGAAACAGATTTATTTCATTTTTAAAAAAAATAGTTTCGATGTTTTCGCAGTAATTTTAAATTAACAGGGCTAAGAAGTGAATAATCTGATCTTTATTAAGGCTCCTTATTAAACTAAGAAGATAAGGATGAGTTTTAATTGAAGATTTGAGAGCGTTGTGTCAGCCTTCTAAATTATTATTAGTTCTGTGAATATTATGCTTTAATATTTTTTCCATATTCTAATTTATTCTAATTTCTAATTTATTGAATAGAATTAATCTCCAATTTTGGAGAAGTAAATATAAAATTAAAGTAAATTAAATTAAAGTAGCGTTTCGAAGGCCACAAGCTGGGTTAGTTAGGTGTTTTAATCAATATAACACCAGGAGATAATTTAAGAACTCATTTGAATTTTTTTGACTCGCACAGGATTTGTACTCTCGACCTTCTGCTTGGACGCCCATGACGGTACCAACTGAGCTATCTCCCCCCATATTCCATATTTCAATATCAAACTTTTTTTCCTGAATTTCCACCACGACCTTTAATATATTTAAATAAAAAAACTGGTCACCAAATCGACATAAAGTACCTGGTTACATAACATGCAAGAACTTTTTTTAAAGGAACTGTAATCACTTTCTCATTTCTGGTAAAAATTAATAAAATTCGTCAAATATAAGCTTTTTTATTTAAAATCAAATTAAAAAAAAAAGGAATTTGAAAAAGAAACTAAAATAAGAGTAATACTTTTACAATTACAAAAATAATTTTCCAAAATAATAAGCAATAGGAAATATAAGCTGAAATAAATTGTTATTTTTGATTTTGCTTGAAGTATTACAATAGTTGTCCCAGCAACAATAGTTATAAATACCATAACCTAATGCCCCATATATTTGATTTGTACATCCATTGGATGATGAAGAACATCCCCTTTCTACCGCAAAATTTCCTGGAATCTTATTTACATTTTTCTTTTCAAAATTTATAAAAGATTTTAATTATTTTATTTTCTATTTAAAATAGGAGCTTACATAACATCCGTTGCTGCATAGAACTAAAGAAGATTTAGTTGCATTGAATGGATCATTACAATTAGTGCATGAATAACAATAAAATTGATACGCTTTTGAAAGTTCTATAAATATATAAAAAATAAGCCTGAGATGATGTTAATTATTAATTAGATTTTAAATAAAAAAAAGTAACCTAATAAAGTAAATAAAATTAATCCGACTGTAAAAAATTTTGGAATTTTTCGGCTCATTTTGGTTAAAATTTATGCCAACATAAAATTCAAAGCTTTTAAATCAATTTAAGAAAAATTAAATTTTCAATAAAATGTCTAAACTTTTAAGAAATATTTTTTAGATTGTCTCAAATTAATTTTGTTTATTTTAAATTGTTTTAAATTGGCTTCGCAATCATTTTAAAAGCAGTCTCTTTAAGTTAATTACTTCACTTTTGATTATTTTATAATATCATTTTGTTTTTCGATTTGAAAATTTTTAAAACAAAGGTGATTTTTGAGTGCTCTAAAAATGTTATATTCTCAATTTAATTCTTTTAAATTTTTTTCTAAATGTTCTGAACATATTTAAAAGTTTCTAAAAATTCTTTGTTTTTTTTTCGAAATATAATCTAAGCTAAGTACGTAAATCAATTTTTGATTTTAACTTCACGATTATGCTTTATTATTTAAAATATTGCCTAAACAAGATGTGATTGAATACTTTGCTTGACAATTAAATAATTTTAATACAAAAAACTTTTTAAAATGGAGAATCATTTTGACGCTCTTCATTTTGATGTAGCGACCTCTTAAATTATATGACTTAGAATTGACATAGCTCAAGGAAAATGATCATAAAAAGATTTCCATAAGATCTAACATATGGTTAAAAGGGACAAATATAAGATTTTACAGTGATCGACATCTATTACCATTTTAATATCAAATTGTAGGATCATTTTCATACTTGAATAATTGAAAACTATAATAGTCGAATCACTGCTTAAATTGTTTAGACTTACTTCGATTTCTAAAATGAAAACAAAACTCAAAAACATTCAAATCTATTCAAAAAAAATTTAAAGGATCTGAATTTTTTTAAATAAACCATTTTAATTTAAAATAAATCCTGAATTTTGAGCATTTTATTATATTTTTATTAAATTAAGATTTATAGTATCTTTGCTTTATTGTATTTGATCAAAAATAGCGAAATTAAAATCGGAATATAGATAAAAAAATAACATTTTATAAATAAATTTACTTATAAAATATAATAATGATAACTTTTTTGTTAACATGGCTGATAACATATTAGGTAGGGTAGCCGATGATAACAAAAAATTTTAACATCTGATAAAACTTTTGGAAAGACTAAATTTTAAGTTAGAACAACTTAAATTCGAACCTTTCTTTCTATTTCTATTTCTTCGATTCGAGTTAAAAATAATTTTGATAATCCGACATTTGTGACAAACTGATGTAAAAACACTTCACAATACTTTTTAGAATTTACAAACACAGTGGAAAAACTAATTCATAAAACTTTCGAGTTCACAAGGTTGATAAGGTTGAGTTTTCGGCTTCAAATCGATTAGAATTAAAAAAAAAAAACTGAAAAAAAATCAATAAACTTATTACTAACAGTTCTTCATCATCATTAGCCTGATAAAAAATACCATTTTTTAATTAATCTGATTTGATGTCTGATGCTGCATAAAACCCGAATTCCGACAAACCACACCAAATATTTGGTGAATAAGCTAATAATGCTAAGAATTAGAATTTATAAATTAAAAATTTCCAATCCTATATCATTTTTCGCCACGTGAAATTCAATAAAAAATAAAAGGTATTACAAAATTTAAATTTCTATTTTTCAAAAAAAAAAATGATCAAAAAAAGGTGATTTTGAAGGACTTTATTTTAATCTTTGAAATTTGATTTAATAAAATTAAAAATTTTATCGGTGTTTTTTTAATTATATAAGTCATTTATTATTTAACAAAAAGAAAACAAATTCCCTATTTTAGCTTAAAGCATTAGAATTTTTAAGAATAACAACAAGAATTGTAAGAATTTTTATTTTGTAACTACGACGTCAGTTCCAGGGAAAAACCTTTTTTTTAAACTGAGTTTATAAATTGTAATCTGGACGAATGCTGATTTATAACTTTATAGCACGAAACGTTTATGATTAACTTTAGAAAAAAAAATCGTCTTTATTTTTAAAGTTAAAAAATTTTTAATCAGGCAAATTTTAGATGAAATTTTAAAGGAAATAATTTTTGAATTTTTTTTTCAAAAAATTTTTTCTCAGTTTTATTTTATGTATTCTTGATTTTAATTTCAATTTTTTTACCAAATAGTATAAAAATAACTTAAGATTGTTTTCTTTTCCTTTTGCTCAACTCTTCTCTAACTTTTATTTACATTGTTTTTTAAGTTTTTAAAGATATTTAAAAAATATTTCAACTTCAAGAGCTTTAAAATGTGTAACTTTCAATTTCTTTTTTCTATTTTACTGGACTTTTTCAATTGCGAATAATTTTAAGCGATCAGTATGGGGGAAAAAATTGCTCTACCAATTCTACTTTTAATTTATAATATTTAAAACCATTTGTTGCTGGTTAACCTAAGTTAACTTTCGTTTAAATGTCAAAAATTTATGAGACTTCTTTAATAAAAACTTTAATTTAATACAATGACAAGTATCATTGAACAGGAAACTAGAAATTATTAAATCTATCTACTTTAAAATGATATTTACCCACAACGTTGTTTATGTTTATTAAGAAAAACTAAGTTATAAGAAAAATATTTTGAGTATTTTTTTAAATCTTGAGTATTAAATTACTAAGCTTTATATTTTTTGATTAATCTCGGGTCAAACTTTAAGATACAACTTGCATTTTTATTAACATTTTTATTGGTCTTTTTAATTAAATTTAATTTTTAAAAATAATAATGATTAATTGTTAAGTAAATATAACGCTTTCTGCTTGGCAATTTTTAGTTTTTTTTAGAAAGGCAAGAAAGTATAAGGTGTACAAATAGCATATAGATTCAACACTTTTTTAAATCAACAGCAAAAGTTCATTTTTTAGAATTTTTCAACTTTAAGTTTTTATCGTTTTTAGCTCGAAGTATTTTTTTAATTATTAAATATTTTTGTCTAAAGAAAATTGATTGAAATTTACAAAATTTATGAAATATTAAAAATTATTGATTACCAAGGAAATCATTTAGGCAAATTTCAAAATCTTTTTTTTAAAGTAAAATGCCCCTGGACTTCTTACAAAACAATGATAAGCATTTAAATAGATGATATGATCTAAAAAATCTGATTTTTAACAATAAACACAAACAAAAAAAAAGAAACTCAATTACGCAAGTTTAAGATATTAAAAGCCTTCAAAGTGAACCCTAATATATCATGAATTGTTCCTTGAGACCAGCATTAAGAATTAAAATAACTATAAAATGATTGAGTTATATCATTTATCTAACCATAAAAAGTCTTATAAAAAAAAAGTTTTTTTCTTCTTCTATATCAAAAAGCGTTAGCGTTGTAGAATTTCAAATTAATCTTTATTAAAGAATTATGTTTTGTGCTTAGAATTATAATAATTACAAGCTTAAGATTATTGTAGTAAAATAAAAAAAGAAAATCTAGAAAATTGTTTTTAAGATTCTTAAAGCGTTAGACTTATTTTTTTTACAAGTTTTTTTTACAAGTTTTTTTTAAAGAGTTTTAAAGAAATTATTTTAAAAACATTTAAAAAAAAATTTTCAAAAAATAAATTTAGATAGCTTTGAATAGACTAAAAACATTTCAATCAATTATTGCAATTAATTTTTTTTTTCATTTGCAATCTAGATCACTCTTTCACTAGCTTTTTTATTCTTATTAGATTTGAAATTATGTACTAATCTGCTTTAAAAAACAAAAGTAATATTCTTTAAATCGAGTTCTTGATTGGTGTAATATTTAGCTTATAAATTTTGGAATCATCGAGTTTTTTTATTTTTTTCACTCAGTTTTCATGAAATTGTGTAAATAAAAATGGTGAAATTAATTAAATGCCTCTTTAATTACTAAAGTCTTAAGCATAACCAGGTCAGTTCAATTTCGAGGTTATTTGTTAAGAATTCCTCAACGAAAGTAAAAAAAAAATAACAAAACGTTATATAAACCAAACTTTAACAAAGAAAATGAAAAGCTTAAGCATTAGCATATATATAAATATTCTCAGAGATATTTCTTCTAATCAAAAATGAGATAGGCGAATAAAATCTAGAAATAGCAAAAGAAAAATATGTATTTTTTTTTCTTCTTCTTCTAAATTATTTGGGTTGTTAAATTTCAAATTTCTCCTATTCATAAATATTTAGTTTTTTAAAATCGAATTGAAAAGGCCTTAATTGTTTTGTTGAAAAATTTTAAAATTATACAAAACAGATATTTTTTTAAAAAATTTTCGTTTTTTTTTCGAAATTTTTTTTTTACTTGAAACATGTGCTTGAAAAATATTTTAAGATATGATGGGTCCGAGTAGATTTCTTTTTTTCAGATAAACTAATTTTTCATCGTAAATTTGTTCTAGTGAAAATTAAAAAGAAAAAAATAGAGAGAGAAAAATTATTCGAAATTTTTATCTTAACTCAAGATGAATTTAAAGATATCTAACCATTTTATCTGACATATTGAGCTGTTAGTCTCAATAAGTCTGTTTAAGAACAGCTGATGCTAAATTTAATTTAGCAGAACTTAGCGTGTTTTTAATTTTTCGTTTGGTGTTGTTTGAAATTATTCTAAAAAAAAACAAATTAAAGAACCACGCAAGAATTTTTTATTTATTTTCTAAGATTTGAATAAACACCTCAGGATATTTAAGGCTCATGACAATCGAATTTGTAATCCATTGCAAAAAGTTTAAGTGATTTTTTTTCTTCTCTTTTCTCCTCAATAAAAACATATTGTAGTAATAATATTTTTTTGTACGTAGCAAAAAAAAAAGAATTATTAGCCTTAGACATAATATTTAATATTTGTGTTTAAGTTTATTATTATTTGTTGGTTTAGATTGATTTAGCAAATGTAATTTTTAGCTTTAAGATTTTTTTTTTCGTTTTCAAAACTTCAATTCGATCCTTGACATAATTACTTTTATTTTTTTGCTAAAGATCTTTTTATTTTTATTTGTTTTTGTTTTGACTCACTCAATCAATTTTTAAGTCAAAATTACTTAAAATGGTAATGCTTTATAAAAAAAATTTCCAATGCGCTCTTATGCTTTTAAGTGACAAATTTGTAAATCAATGAGAAAATTCTTTTTCGAGCCTAGGCATTGAAAATTATTGCCATTTCTTTGGTCAAGACATTATAAGCGATGACATTTTTTCTTTTAAAAATTTTATTTTAAAACAATTGTATATGAAATGATATTTTTTTATTTTAAATCTTTTGAAAATATTTTAATTAATTTCAAATAGAATTGGATAAGTTTTTAGAATTTAATCATATATTCAGATAATACGGAATTCTTCCGTATTACTATCATTGTTCCGAACGAAACTTTGAAGAAATTTAGTTGTTCGGATTAACGAAGGTACGAATGATTTAAATTGAAAAAATATGATACTAATGTGATTTAGTAATATGACTCTTCAAACCCGTTTGTCCTTTAAAATATATTCCGCAAATATTACATTCAACTTGTCAAGTTTACTTCTCAAAACTTTCAAAACTATTTCTTTTTAATTTTATGTTACTTAACTCTTCTCCATCAGTGAAGCTATTATTAAGTGGTCGTCATATAAAGTTTTCGAATAAAATTAAACCGGTAAATGAGATTTTAGATTATGTGAACATAGTGTTCACTTAACCCCTGAACATAAAATGATCACCTGTTAAGTGAACATTTGTTCACATAACCGACTAGACCCCAATGAATATTACTTAATTGAGTATTGGCAACACACAGTCATTTTCTGATGAGAACATCAAAAATTTAGACCCATGAATTTTATATTTACACCTTTGAGTATGTGGGGTTCTAACTTAATTGCTTTCAATAAGTTGTCTAAAAATTTAATGTTTTTGGTCTAATTTATTTTTCAACTTAAGAACACACTGATTGTGTGTGGGTTCATCAGAAAATGAATGTTTATATGACTGGGGTGTCCTTATCATATTTTAGTGTGTGTGTCAATAAGGAAGACCCTATAATATAATCTATATAATCTACTTACTCTCTTATTTTGTTGTCAAGATTATCTTAACAGGCTGAGTTTTTTGACTTAAATTCAACCATGGAAAGGACGAAAGGAAAATAAAATTTTTTTTTTAATTGACTAGACTACGTCAATACTTATTTGAAAAATTTCGGTAAAATTAAACCGAAAAGTTATTAAAATCATAAAATATTAACAGCGTTTTTCGATTTTAGTGTTTTACAGTATTTTAACTAAATATTAAATTGAAAAAAATTCGTGAATTTTTTTTTAATAAAATAAAAATTAAAATATACGTGAATTCTAATAGAAACTAAAATGATTTGTGAGTTTGTGAGTATTCGATATATTCTATAAATTCGGTCAGAGATCACAAAAATCAATTTTTTTGAAAACTTAATTACCAAGATAAGTTTCTAAAAATTTTCTTAGTTTTTAAAAAATGACTTAAAAAACTGGTTTACTTTTGCAAAAGAGTTAAAAATTCGGTTTATAATTTTTTTTTTTCTTTTAAAAATACTCAAAATTATAAAATAATTTGAATGAAATTTTTTGTCAAAAATCTGGTTTCGAATCGGTTTTCATAAACCATCGCATAACTCTAGAGTAATAAGATGTTCTAATTTCGTATAAAATCAATCTTAAAATTTGATGACTCTTTAATAAATTTAACTCAAGGTAATTACTCGTTAGACAGTTGTTGAAATTGTTTATAATTTTGATAGCTTTTTAATCTAAATTGTTAATTTTTCTTATATTAAATCTAGCTAATACTTGATGTATGATGGAATAGACAAGTAATTTAATAAGCATTATGATTTTAGCCTAATATTTTGGGAAAGAATTGCATTAAATATTTCAAACCTACGGGATCACTGAACATTCGAAAATATATTCTTTAATGTATAACTAAGCTTCTGTTAGTTTTATCAAGCTAAAAAATATCTTAGCTCAGTTTGAAAAAATATATTTTGATCCAAATTTAGAAAGTTTTAAAAATTAATTCTAGTTTTTAACTTTGAATAAACTTATAAATTCTGCAAGTTCCTTTTTTGTTGTTTAAAACACAATCAAAAGAAGAAAAGAATAGAATATCTTTTATGAAACTAAAAACTAATTAATCTTTAATTAAATTTTTTCCGATTTTTTTAACTTCTACTTAGGTTACCAGATAAACAGGCGAATAACGTAAGAAAAGTGTTTCTAGATATAAACATTAAATTACCTTTAAGTATAAACACTTTAATTTTTGTTGCTGATGCCAAAAATAAAAAAAATAACTATTAGAAGATCACCTATCTTTTTTTTTTAAAGATTATTTTTGACTTAGAATTTAGCTACATAAAGCTTGCAAATGCTTTTAAGAATTTTAACGGAGGGTTCAATACATTAAAAACATTTTAGAATGTTAACTTTTCAAGAAGAAAGAAAAAGAAGCTAAGATTGATAGACTCCTTTTTTTAACTTGAAAATATTCGAAATCATACAAGACGAAATAATGGTAAAGTCTACATAAATTAAACTAATATTACGTATAATCAACCAACAAAAAATAGTTTGTTAATTGAATTTCGGGTTCAATTTATCGTTTGTTTTTTGTATATCTTAATTTAGTAAGAAATTTAAACCAACTTAAAATATCAATTTTACATTCTTTTTTTGGTAGTATTTATATTACGTGCTACTTTAATTGATTTCTAATTGTTCTAAATAACTATCATTAACAAAATATTAATAGTTTTTTTTTGTTATTTTTTTCAGAAAAATTACAACAAAAAAATTCATGTTTTTTAGTAGTCAACTTAAAATAAAGACTGCAAGAAAACTGATCCCAAAGCATCAAACAAACAATAATCGAATATTATGATTTATTCATTCAATACTCAAGTTTATTAAATTATCAAAAGAAAACATTTATTTCTAAGACGAAACAACACAAAAAAAATTCAAATAATAAAAAATTTTTTTTTTGTTTGAATTTAAAACGTTATCTAAAGAGTTATCATTAATCAGCGTTTTGCGGTGTTTTATAATAAAATTTTAAAAAGAAAAGCTTATCTAATGGATCCAGTTAAGGAGAAGTTGAATTTACTTAAAAAAATTGCTAATGAAAAAAAAACGAACCATCTAATCAGCAATAATGCTAACAACAACAATAACAACGAGATAGGGGATATGCCTGATAACATAAAAAAACCTACAGATTTAAAATTGAGTAATAAGCATCATCAAGAAGAAAATGGTGTAAAGCTAGCTAATGATGAAGCTGATTCATTTATTAATTTTAAAAAAGAAGAAGAAGAATTTCCGATTGAGGAAAATTCAGGTCCCTTAATAGTTTTTGATGACACTGAAAAAATAGCTTCTAGTGAATCGAACATGGACATCAAAATGTTTTCCATGATACCCGAAGTAAATTCTAATTATAGACTTAATAATTCGACAAATACTCAATCGAATGTAAAAAGTCAATTACAAGCTAATAAAAGCTTCACTGTTGCTCAACAACCCGAACCGACTTCTAAATATATAAATAGAATTCGAGATCTTTATGATAAAGAAAGAGCCTCATCGACCGAGTCAATTTATCATTTAAAATTAAGAAATCAACTTCAGAGACAAAAATTAAATGATAAAATTCTCACTCCGCAAAATTCAGTACAAAGTGATATTTTAGATAGAAGTGAAAAATCAGCTCCTTTAGCATCGCCTGAAATTATGCTTGAACAAAGTATAAACGAAACTGACCAGGAAGAACCATCCATAGTTTCATCAGTAAACGGTTCAGCTGGACCAAATTCAAACAGTTCTAATCACAGATCTAAAAGTTACATTGCACATTTAAGAAATACATTTAATTCGCATTCTCTAAGATCCGATTCGATTGAGATAGCCAAACGAAATAGTTTTATACCAACACAGGAATCGAGTAATCAAATTGAAAAAATTAAAGAAAAATTTACCAAAGTACACGATCAGAGAAATTCAATGATTCTACCAACCGAAATGAATAAATTCGCTAGTCATTATAAGTCTCTAAAGTCTTTAAAATCGGAAGATTTGGCACTGGAAAGTACACAAGTAGAAAAATTTGTTAAAAATTTAAATGAAGAAGCTTGTAAAAAAATTGAAACGCCTATACACGTAACGAGGAAGCCAGTTCAAAAATACAAAAAATCAATGACTAGTGATTTGAGTAGTTATATTCTGGAGAGAGAAAAAGAAATCGAGGCGAGAAAATCTGCTGAAAAAAAACTATTAGATTTGGATAGAGAAATTATTAATAAATATTCTACTGATATGAAATATTCAGCTGAAAATGCCATAATTAAATCGAGTTTAAATAAAGAAACAAACAGAAATGGTAAGTTAAGTACAAGTGATATTGACGCCTATTTTTTCAGAAAAGAGATTCAAAACTCACTTTTTTCTTAATACATCAAACACTTATTAATTTAAAGGAACGGGCCAGATTTCTTATTTAAATCGGCCTTTTAATGAAGCCATTCAGGTAGTGGTTAGATATTTTTTAAATAGGTTAATTATACTTGGGTAAATAATCGATATAAGTATTTGTTCGCTACTTAATTGGCGTGATCAATTTCTGCCAGGCTAAACTTTAGCCTTTTTTAATTGATAATTCACTTTAACTTAAATTTTTTAATAGTTAAATAAATTTAATTTATCTTAAAAAATTACAAAAGCTTTAAAAAAAAATGGCATTCAAGTAAAAAAATGCCTTTTTGAAGCTAATCAAAAGAACAAATAATTTTTTATTGAATTTTAGGCCATTTTTTCATTGAAATCCGGCGCCGTCCTTTAGAATATCTTAGTCTTACGCCTTTTAAACTATTCCATTTATTGTACATTAACGCTTAAATAATATAGCTTAAATAAGTTAAGGTATAACAGTGTCAAAAAAGAGCTCCAAATAAAAACTTCTTTTTTTTCCCTCTAAATACTTTAGTGATGATTTTTAATTTTCGTTGAATTATTTAAGCTTTATATATTGCTTTATTTCTTAAATCCTTTTAGAAATATGGGAATTAGAATTATTATTACAATTCAAAATTGCAAACAAGTTTTGAGAAATGAGGAAAAAATATTTAAAATCGAAAATATTTTATTTGAGAAAAAAATAATCCTCAAGTTTTTTAATTGTTCTAAAAATTCTTAAAAAACTTAAGAAAGTACATGATCGATTTATTGAATGTTATTTAGTAAATTAATGATGAGATTAGTGATTCGCCAATAACAAGAACCAATGACTACTCTTTCACAAAATAAATGTGTGAAAGACAAAGAAATATTTAATCTTTTTATTAATTCAATCGATATTTTTCCCAAAATAATGATTTTTACGAATATTTTATTATTAACGCTATCTTTATTCGATGCTTCACCAAAACTAACGGACTATCTTTACTCATATTGTAATAGTTATATTAAATCACTATAAATTAATTAACAAAAAATCTTGAACTAACTTCAAGTTTTTTGAGTTGTCTAAAACCATTTTAAACACAATCCAAAGCTAAAATAAGTCAATAAAAATATTTATAAAATCCGAACCAAACGTCTTTTACCTTATAGAATTTCTATAATGGTTCGAAATCCTTGGTAAGCCTTCTTTAGCTTTTTGCTGTAAAATAACTGAATAATTTTTGAAAATTTAAAAATATAATTTAAAAAGAAAAAAAATTTATATTATTTTATATAATTTTAGGTTTAGTTAAAAGCTTTAAATTAATGTTTGTTGCTATTTTGGTAAAAAGCCATTTTCGACCTTCTGAAATTTCGAGAAATGGCATGTTGTCTTTAAAAGGCAAAATCTTAACCACAATCGGAAAATGTACCTAAATAAAAAACTAAAAATAGCGGAAAATAATAATTTGATAATGATTGACCCGTTTTTGGTCTATTACAAAATAATCAATTATATTTTTCAATGACGAAAAGGGGATAATCATTTTTGATGTAGCTAAATTTTTTATTGGTTTTAAAAAATGAACTATTGGCTGTTTATTTTGATAGAAGATTTCTAATAGCTAATTTTACCGGTATTTTGAAAACATATTTGATGCTTTTTATTAAAGAAAAGTGTTTAGAAATATCCTAAATGGATAATAACTTTTATTTTGATTTACCTTTTTTTTCATGTTTAAACAGCGTTTTATCGCTGCTTTTCTAGCTTTTCTGGCGTTTCAACGCGTTTTCTTTCACAAAAATAGTTCTGATTCTGCAAAATATAAGTGTTTCAGGTGTTTTTATTGTGTTTTTTTGCGATAAAACACTCAACTTTAAAAAGACTGTTTAAACAGCGTTTAAACAATGTTTTTTTTTTCTTTCGGGATTCAATAAAGAAATCGGATCTAATTCGAGTTGTAAAATTTTGATAAATCTGTTAAAATTAATAAAATATTTTTGTTCCAGTTTCAAATTGACGAAATTTAATTACTTGATTTTTAAAATTTTAAAAATTTATTAATGATCTTTATTTTTTTAAGAACATTCTCCAAATTCAAGTTCAGAAATTTCAAATTTACAGAATAAATCATCACCGATAACACCAATAATAAAACGCACGAAATCAATTTTAAAATCACCATCGACATTTTCGGAAAAAACAATACAATTCGACGATAAAATAGACATAATACCAATTGATCGTATGAGCGACAACAACTCACCTATCCCATTCGATGAAAATACTTCATACGAACACCAACGATCAAACGAGGATCCAAGCGAATTTTCAAATTACTCTCATTTCCGACCTACTATTAAAAAATCTCATGAACTAGAATTTTTAAGAAAAAATTACGAAAATTACGATAATGTGCCAATTGAATATTTACATGAATTATCTCCATTTAGAAAAAATTCATCTAAAATTCGTGATCGAATATTTGTCAAAAGTCCGACACCAATCAGAGAAATATTCGATCAAAAACCTCCATCGAACGAAGTACCTTCTTCTTCTTTTAAATACTTATCCGTTAATCCAAATAGTGAAGAATATTCAAATAGTAATCGGAATCGCTTTACTAAAAGAACTAATTCAGGTTCTTTTAGATCACAAAGCGCCGATTTATCCAAATTTGTTGATTCTTCCTTACATAAAAATAACAATTATACTATAGATAATAGTTTATTGCCTCGAGATAGACCCGTTCCCAAATTGGCACCAGCAAATGTAAGACCTAATTTAACTCGACAAAATGCCTTGGCAAAATCATTAACTAAATCGCTGTGTGATGGAATGGATAAGGTTCACTTATCACAAAATAATGACAATAAACACCGAAAAAAAAATCGTCCAAGTCGAAAAAAATACAGAAAAAACAAAAGATCATCTTCACTTACAAGTTCTTCGTCTTCTGAAATAAATTCAAGTGAATTAAGTGAATCGGATTCCACGACTTCTTATTCTTCATCATCATCTTATGAAATGCAATTTGAGCCTAAAGACCGAATACCAAGGCCGAAAAATTTCGATAAAAATAAGAAAGCTATCAATAAAAATAATAATGGAAACATCGGACATAAAAATGGTAAAAAGTTGACGAGATATTCATTTTATTCAAGTGATGATAGTGTTTGTGGTATACCAAAGTCAAATCTTAAATTATCTCAAAAATCAACAAGGTAAAGTATCAATTTTTTTTAAATTTAATTTTGTTTTTAAAAATCTTAAAAATCAAAAAAAGTAATTTATACAAGTCCATATCCAGTAATCAAGCTTAAAATGAGAATTCTATTAAATTAATATATCACTCAGCTCAAATTTCGAAATTTGAAATCTATTTAAATATTTTAATTACATATAATTTTTTTTACTTCAGTAATAATCGAACTATAGACGAGTTGTACAAAACCTAAATTTTTTAAACAAATTTAAATGTCTTAAAAGAAACGCATTTAAATAAATAAAACCATATTTTTTACCAGGGTTTTTCTAAAGAAAAAAATATGAATTGGAATTATGGGCTCATAATTGACACTTGAGGGGTAAAAAAATTATATAAAATGTCGTGTAATTTCTCAACGGCTTTTACTTTTGCATTACCATTTATCTGCAAAGATATTTTTTTAACATTCATCGGTTGTCATTTGAGTTTTCATCTCTTTTTATATTGACCATTTTTTTAAAAACCATATTTTAAACTTCTTCTAAAATAGTTAATTAAAAATTCAAAGAATATTATCACTTATGATTGTTCAATAAATCATTACTTGAAAATCTCAAATATAACACAAAAACATGGACCACAGGGATTACGGTTGACAATTAAAATAAAATGAATTGTTTTATAATTACACTAATATCGAAAGAGTTTTTTTTACGTTTTATCAGAAAATTTTAAAATATGAAACTAAACTTTGATTGACGCTAAATCACACAAAACCAATGCCGTGTGGTTTAGCGTTTTTCAAAATTTATGAATCTGATTTTGAACTGAATAGTTGGTTGTAACTTGAATTTATAAATTTATTTTTTCTGATTCCAAAATTTAGTTAGAATATTAAAATAAAATATTAAAAATTTAAATTGAATTTAAAATAGAGGCTTCAATAATATTGTAAAAATAAAGTATAAGTAGACAATATTTTTTTCGAAAAAAGGAATTTTAAAAATTGAAAAAACAAGTAGCCTTTAAAATTTCATAATGAAATTATTTTTGATTACGCAAAATTTATTTGGATGACACAATAGAAAGCTTTTCGTTCATACATAGTCACCATTTTCGCATTTTGCATATTATTTTAGTCAAATCTTAGATGGTTTTTATGAAAGCTTTTTTGATAAAATCACGTTTTTTAGACGTAATCTTGGAGAGCCACTGTAAAAAATATCGTTTTTATTAAGCTAAATCTTGAAAAAAAAAATACGCCTAAATTAAGAACATATAATTTAATAACGAAAAATTTTAACTCTATTGAAATGAATTTTTATTTTTTTTTAAACAAGACCCTTAATTCTAGTCAGATAACTTCTGTATTAAACGAATAAATTCGTAGGTAACTAAAATAAGTGTCGAGTTAATTTTTGTAATCAAAAAAAACAATTTTTGGGCACTTTTTTAACTGATTTTTTAAACAGATTATTGCAAACCATATGGTTATTTGTACGGTATTTAAACTTCTTATCTTTAACATACTTTGATTCAAGCCAAACTCAAGTTTTTTAATCGTTAAATTTTTTTTTTATGTAATTTTTTTTATAATAAGTTTGACGCCAGTTGATGTCAAATGTGTTTCCTCAACAGTATTTTTAAGCATTTGCAGAATTTTTTCGTTTTCAATTTTTCCTAAAACTTTACAAATTCAAATTTATATTTTAAAAACTCGTTGTTTCTTGTTTTTAAAATTTAAATCAATAGTATTCATATCCGTAAAATTACGGATTTTCTTTTTGATAAGTTTTTTTTATATTTTTCACATTTTTTGAAAAAAAAAATTACGAATTTTACTCTCTAGTAATAGATGCATAATCACCAAATCTATTATCATTCAAAATAATGAAACTCACCTCTGAAATCATAAATTTTAGGAAAATGAAATCACTTAAAACTAATAGAAAGCTATCAATTTATTGTTTGTTTAATCAAGTTGGTAAAAGGAAAATAATTCCAACTCAATATGTATGTATCCTTAATTCAATTAATTCAAAATGAAAGCATCCAATTGATTTTAAGTATTTGATTCAATTATGTTTTAAAATCTTAAATGTTCCAGTCTTTATTTATTTAGTATAATAGCATTTGTTTCTCATTCAAGTTTAAAAAACTCTTTAATGTAAATGATTAATATTAGCTTTATTATCTATGTATTTAATGTAACTATTAAACTCATAAGATTATGTAACATAAACATATTTTTAATATTGGATAAAAACCCTATTAACTTCTTTTTTTTCGTTGAAGTGCTGATTGAATTTTAGCTCATTTCATTGAAAAAAAGTTAATAGGTTTTTCTCTCAAAACCATTTTATTTTTATAAATACATTATTTTTCTCAAGACTTAGCTATTCTAACAAGATATCATATCAAAGTAAAACATTCGAAGCGTCTTTATTTCGAACTTTTTCTATTAATATTTCAAATTATTCAACAAAATTCGAACATACCAACTCAGTATGATGAAAGCTAACTCCTTATAAAAAGTGTTATATTTCAAGAAGATTTTAAGTTTACTTTTTTTTCTAAAGAGATTAACCTATCTACTTATTTTCTTGCTTATCTTTGATCTAATCATAAATTTATCTTTTTTTTTCATTTTGAAATTGTTTTTCTTGAAATAAAAAAATTTTTTTTTTTTTGAAATAGAATTTATTTTTTTAATTTACATGATTAAAGCTTAGATAATCAATAAATTCAGAATAAAAAAAATAAAGCTTATTTTTCTTGAGTCCCTATCGATAATGCTCTAGGTTTTAAAATAATATTGATGTGAATTCTAAGAAAGAAAAATATTTCGTCGATAAATATTATTTAATATTGAGCACACGAATAGAAAGATTAGAGTTAGCTTTGATTATTTTTTCTTTTTATAATTTTTTTTCTTCTATCCAAAAGCAGTGCTATTTGTTTGTAGAAGATTTTGTTATTCTTTATTAAGATTTACGTTAATTTAATAAATTTTGTATTTCAGGCAAGATAATTTCGGGCGAGGAGGACCTGTTTTTGATAAGCAACAAATAAAATCTTGAAGAAACTAATCAAAGTATAAAATCATTCAGCTCTTGCTGAATAACTTTTCTTTTTTTTATGGTTAGTTAGTATCAAAATAAGTAATTAAAAATTTTCTGTTTAAGATAAATCATTTAAGAACAATTAAATATGAAAAAAAATAGCAGGAGTATTGCTCATATTTAATGATAGCTTCCAATATTACGTTAATACTAAATTATATGAAAAATTAGAGGATTACATTGAAAATTTTGTTTATAAATTTTCTTCAATTTTATGAATTTTTTAGCCAAAATATCTTTAATAAAAACTTAATTATCGAGCCTTAGAACTAAATATAAAATTATAATCTTTGATTTTTGATACAATTTCTTTCATTTTTCTTATGGGAACGTTATGTAATTTATTTAATCATTTCCATACTTATCTTTAGTTTCAAGGTAATTTAAGATTCCATTTGAAGCAAGATTTAGAAAATTAATAGTTCTTCTTTTTTTTTAAATCGTCAGACTTTTTGATTTCCTGCTTTTAGAATTTTTAAAAAGGGAAATTAAAAAAATTGTAGTTTAAAAGTTTACGTTAAGTAACTTATTTGCTCGTTTTTAAAGACATGTCATTTTATAAACAGTGCTTCGAATGAAAATGTAATGTCAGACATCCGTAGTAAAGATAATTAAGCATACATGTTGCCAAAATCGAGCAAAATTGTTAATTAACGTTAATTTAAAAAATATTTAAAATTATTACCAAATTTTGTTGAAAAATTAATACTTAGAATATACAATTCATTTCACCAAAACGTGAATATAACATTAGGCGAATAGGCTGTTCCAAAAACCAGAAAAGCAAGAATTGTAAACCTAATTGTCACGTGTTTAGATCCAATAAATTTTAAGAGGTTTCATGCTTTACAATATTTTACATTTTAAGTGGAACATTTTATATTTAAAAAAAAACAAACAGACACGCTATTTAAATAGAGTTTTATCTATTTGTTTAAAAAAAACGCTTTAATATTTCAGGTGATTTAACATGTTTTTTTCTAAAAAATTTTTCAAGTTTTAAGATTTCTAATTCTTGATTTTGCAATGAATAAATGTCTTTATTTATGTTTTAAGCGTTTTTATCGTGCTTCTTAATGTTTTTTTTTAATTGACCACTCACATTTGAGCCCCCAAAAAAAAGCAGAACGTTTTTTTTCGAGTACACTTAAACGTGTATTTTACGGTATTCTTCAGCTAAATATTGTGCCCGAGATTTAGACTAGGACAACGTAATACGCCGTAGAAACCGTACGTAGAAAACGTCGTCCGAATTACGGTCCTAATTTTATAATTCAAAAAATGGCTATTCTAAAATATTCAGAAAAGATCTTGGGTCTAGTCCATTAGGTGAACAAGTGTTCACCAAATAGGTGACCAAATCATGTTCACGGTTTAAGTGAACAATTTGTTCACCTAATTATTTTTACCCTGATAGGTGAACATAAAAATTCAAAGAATTTTTGTGAAAAAATTTACGTGAACAATTCGAAAAATAGGTGAACAATTTTAAAAATAGGTGAACAGTTTTAAAAATAGGTGAACAAATTTAATTTTAGGTGAACAATTTTTCAAATAGGAAAATAATAAAACTCAATCAAAGTTTGAGTTGACTTTGAAATTTAAACAACTATGAAGCGAACATTTTAATAGAGACAACTCTCTTTAATTCGGTTATTATTTTATCTCTTTTATGTAAATTTCTTTTTTATGTAAAATTTAAAGCTCTTGGCTTTTGTTAATGCATATTCATGTAAAAAAACTTATAATTCGGATTTTTAAACCTAATTAATTCGACATTCGTATAAAATTTTTGACACTCAGCTTAGTTAAAACAATTGTAATTTTTTTCTCTAAACCGTATAAAAGGAAAATATTTGGATTATTCAGAATCATATTAATTAAGTGATAATTTTCAGTTCGGCGTTTAAAAATTTTTCTTCACTTTATTCATCGCCTTCCTCTCAGAAATTTTCATTTTTTAATTTTAAGTTTTTAGGTGAACAATTTTAAAAATAGGTGAACAGTTTTAAAATTACGTGAACAAATTTAATTTTAGGTGAACAATTTTAAAAATAGGTGAACATTTTTTATTTTATGTGAACAAAAGTTGTTCACCTATCAGGGTAAAAATAATTAGGTGAACAAATTGTTCACTTAAACCGTGAACATGATTTGGTCACCTATTTGGTGAACACTTGTTCACCTAATGGACTAGACCCAAGATCTTTTGTAATTTTTTAATGATAATATGAAAATTTTATTCAATTTTCAATTTTTTTTATTTCGCTATCTTTTTTTGAATTTGATTTTTAAATGAAAAATATTAAAAGTTTTATAAAATTTTCATATACAAATCATTAAAAAATTATAAAAGATCTTTTCTGAATATATTAGAATAGCTGTTTTTTGAATTATTAAATAAAGACCGTAATTAGATCGTAATTTTAGGCGTAATTAGGGGGTATTACGGCGTTTTCTACGTACCGTTTCTAGCGGAGTCCAAATCAATCAATAAATTTAAAGCTTATAGCATGATTTGTTTGATTTGGTTTTAATTGAGTTGTCCCTATAATTCTCGAATTATTTAAACTCTATAAAAAAATTAGCTATGTATTTTGATTTTTTTCTAACAGGATCTATACTTTTAAAAACAGTGTAGATTATGGATGTACTACACTTCAACCTATTCCATTTTTTAAATTTTTAATTCGATTGTCTTCGATGTAGAGGTTAGGTAAAAGTTTAGGAAAATACTACACTTAAAACTAATATGAAACATTTTTAACATTAGGTGTAACTGGCCTAATTTTACGCAGCAGTTCTTTATCTGACGGTTAAACTGGCTTCAATAAAGTTTTATGAACATAAGTTATTTTTTAATAGTAAATGAATTTTTTTTTCATAAAATTTTTTTTGAAAATTTCCTACATTTTCCCGAGAATTTCAAAAATTAAAATTACTAAAAAAATTTATTTTTCCTAATAACCTCTTTGAATTCTTTGTACAAATAAACAGCTATTTAAAAATCCCAAAAACTTTTATTTTAAACGACTCAAATTATTAGAGCTAAAAGAAAAGAAAACTGACCTGTTTTTAATTTAGCAAAATTACCAGAGAGTAATTCATTCAAAATCAGTTTGAGTTTTTTTTTTATATTTTTTTAACTTTTAAATTTTAAATAGCAGTGGCCTTTCTTCTTTAAAAGCAATCAATAAAAAATCGTTAAAAGATTTATCGAAAGCCTCAAATTGAATAACTTACTGATTTATCTAATTTTAAATTCAACATAAGCTAGTAGTTTTTTTTTGCTGAAAAATTAAATCCATAATCTTTTTTTTATCTTTTTTTATTTCAGACCAATTTTTTAAATTTCAATTTTTTTTTAATTTATTCCAAAAATAGATGATTATCAAAATAGCAACTTAAAAAATGAAAATTATAAACTTTCGAAATTTAATCCGATATCATTTTTATTTGAATTAAATCAACTGAATAAACCTAGACAGTAATAAAATGGGAGCCAGGTAAATTGGTGTTATTCCATTTAATTAACAAAATAAAAATACTTGCTTCATTTTGTTTTCAAGTTGTCTGACCCTTAATTTTATTTTTGTTGTTGACAAAAAATTTTTAAATTTCGGTTAAAAACAAAGAAAACAAACTTATTTAATTAACATTTGCCAAAGGACATTTTACATTTTATTTCTAATCCAAATTCAAAAGATTATAATTTTTATAAGTTTCGAATCAAAATGAAAAAAAAAAACAACAAAGACTTTTAATAAATAGCGAACTTAATCTAGATAAATAATCTATTGAATTTTGAATAAAAATAACTTAGAGAGAGAGAGAGACAGAAAAAAAAAGAAGTCATTTTGGTAATTATTTACAAAGAAAATCAAAAATTACTGAAATACCTTAAGTCAAACAAAACAAAAAAACAGTTCTAATCCATAATAAAAATTCATTTTATTTATTAATAACTTATTAGATTATTAGTATCCCTAAAATATACCTATATGTTTTAGGAACCCATTGTTTGAAAATTTATTGTAATTTATTTTTTATTTTTTGAATAAAGACTATGCACGAGCAGCAAGCAGTTTCACAAGTCGATGGACGATTTGAATTATGAAAGAAATTTGGCTGAACCATCAAATAATCCAAGCAAAAAAAGTAAAAATTTAAAAAATTCAACTGTAGAAAAGAAACCAAAAGAAAAGCCTACACCTCATATTAGCGAAGATATGAGAGCAAAAAATTTGGCTTTTATTCCACCGAATAATATTGAGCGAATTAATCAACTAACATCTTCTAGGCACTCTCTATTAATCAAAGATGAAAATTTAGAGCCGAAGCGTATGAGTAATGGAAGTATGAAATCTGAATCTTCGGTAAACCTTCTGAATTCTCAGAATCGTAAACCCTTACCAAGCTATTCTGAAGTGATTCAATCAAAATATAATCAAAACGATGCTAACAAAAATAGAAATTCAGTTGTTTTTAATTATCAACAGTATTCTAGTCAGCTGTTAAATAATCAAGGAAATAATATGAATTCTGAGTACAGAAATCAGCGAACTTCTCAAGTCAATCAACCCATTTTATCTTCTCAACCCGTGAACTTAATGAAACAACAATCCCAGCAAATGCCCAATAACCAACATCATTTATCAAAAATAAACCAGTTTAATAATGATATAAATGTTCAGCAGTCCAGAAGCAAAAGTCTTGATCCTAGTTTGTATATTGATTCAAATCAAATAAATAACGAGAATCAAAGTAAGTCTAATTTTTGTTTAGTTTTTTTGCAGATTTCATTTAACTCTTGTAAGCCTAGTGTGTTATGATAGAACAGAGAGGAAAAATATTCAGCTCGCAATACTAATTTTTTTTAGAGGGATTTTTCTTAATATTTTATCGTCTTTTTTTAAGAAATATGGTCTCGTTAATAATGATATATGAAGTCATTTTTAATAGACTGAACAAAGGGGTTTTTTGGTTACAATGTTTTATTTTAGCCATTTCGATTGAAAAAATTACAAGCTTTAGGTCAAATGACACTTTAATCTTGAAAATTTAATTTTTTACTTCTATTAAAACTTAAATTAAAAATTTTAAAATTATTCAGAAGCGTAATTTTTCCTCTAAATCCTCATAATAATTTAAATCGATAATAAGACAATCTGTAAAAAAAAGATAATTGATCATCATTTTCAAAAAATATGTTGACAAAAAAGAATATAAAAAAGAGTTACTGATTAGGGTTCTCACACAAGGTACTAACGGTTATGGGAGGACTCACATTTTGATATAATGATCAAAAACGAAAATAATTAAGTACAACTTGATAAAAAAATCAAAAAAAAAATTTTTCCAAGCAGCGAAATTTGAAAAAATGTGACGAGTATTTTAACCGTTTGGGTCTTAAAGTATTAGAAGTATGAAAATTGAGCTAAGTTTACATATTTTCGATTATATTTATTTATTTATTTATTTATTATGTCTTAGCTGAGGCCGATCGCCGACCACTTACTCAGTACGCTGTAAAATAAAGCGTCCTGTATTAGATTGTTTTCTTTTTAGTACAAAAAATTTATAATTTATAGTATAAAAAAAAAAATAAAAAAATTCAAAATTTAAATAATAGGAAATAAAAAAAGTTCTCTTAAAGCTCTATATTACAATTTAAGAAATACCAGACGAATAGTTAATTAAAATATTTCTAATATTGTTAAAGGAGTTTTCAAATTCTCGGGCATTGATGTTTAGATCATTAGACATTGTGACTATTTTGAGTTTAATTTCCTGAATCAAGTTTTCATTAGATTCATTTTGACTTTCTAGTTTTTCAAGCCGTTTAGTAAGTGGGTCAAGACGGTTATGAATAAAGTTATCATTAAAATTTGAATTTGAATTAAAATCATATAAGTTTAATCTTGTTTGATTACTAAATGTTGATGTTTTTCCGTTTTGAATTATTGCAATTTTCTCTATAATTGGGCGATTATGAATTTGGCTTTTAGAGATTAAGGGAATAATTATTTTTTCTTCGTTCGATTTTGGATCTTGATCTCGATTATTTGAGGTTTCTTTTTGAAATTTTGATTTCGTTTTCTGAACTAATCTCGACGGTATAGGAATTTTGCTTAAAGGTTTGAGTTGAATTATATTTTCAAACGCGTTTGGATTGTTTTGTTTTAAATTATTAATTTTCGATCTTGTTTGTTCCATTCTTGTTTGAATTGTTTTTAACCATTTTGAGACTTTCTTGTGTGCCAAATTATCTTGTTGTAATTTTTGTTCTAATTTCTGAATTTGGTCAATTATGCATGTATTTTGAGTCGATTTATTTGCCATATTTTCTCGTTTTGGTCCCGTTTAAATATGTTAATAATTCCGTGAAACGTCCGTTTCAAAAATCGTAACACAATTTAAGGCAAAGGACGACTGAAAATGTAAAAGAAGCGGTTCTTTTAGAAAAGTTACGACTTTTTGAAAAAAAAAAAAAAAAAAAAATCTCAAATTTTTATGTTAATTTTTTTCTATTTTTCTATTTTCTCATTTATATTTGTTGTACTAGAAATTCGATTATATATAAATTAAATATAGGGTTATATTTCAAAAAGAATTTCACACACTACTCGATTTTATATTGACCTATTTCAAAATAATTATCAAAAGAAGTTGAAAATGAAATAGCAAAAGAAGCCGTGATATTTATTTTGAAACCTTTTTTTCTTAAATTTTAAACTTAGAATTTGAGTTAAATTTTCAAAACCTTATATCGTAATCAGATTAGCAGCAAATATCAGTCATACTTCAATAAGATTCTAAAATTAAAAAAAAAAATTTATTCTTAAAACACTTTATTTTTTGGAATTTCAAATTTTTTTTAAAATGTTAAGGCATTTCACATTTAAAATTTTTTAATAAAAAAACTTTAAAACATAATCTGACCAAATTAAAAATTAATTTAGACCAAGCGTCACAAAGCAAATTCTTTTAAAGTGATCTTTGAAAGGTGAATGATGAAGACTTTATCAAAGCTTTTTTTTAAAATACAAGTAAAGATAGTAGAGTTTGCAATATGGAAAAACATTTATTTTCTAATATCCCTATTCTAGACTAAATTTTATTTTAAAAACATTAAATTGTTCGAAATTGGTTTAAAGTGCTCGACCTTTTTTGTTGAATTGTACGTGTTTCCTAAGAGCTAACTTTTCATATTAAATTTTTGAAATTCAATAAGTAAACACGTTTCTAGTTACTTTTTTATTTTTCAGGGTATACTGAAAAGAAAACCAAAATAGTAGTGTGATAAAATAACGACGGACTCTTAAACCATTTATTAAATTTTATTTTTTTTTAATTTTGAAAAAAAAATTTTTTTTACTTCCTTTCAAATTGTTTATTCTTCCGAGAAACTAATTTTTGTTTGACCAAAAAAAGAAATTTTCTCTTTTATTATTTTTTCAAAAAAAAAAATTTGAGTTTAAATCCAACGCCATTCAAAGGGGATTTCGAGCTTTTATTTTTTGTAACTAATAATTGCAATTATTAATGGATAATTTGTATTTATTATTTTTAATTTGAAGCTAAATTTCAATTCAAACTAGAATATAGTTGTAATCAAACGAAAAATAAGCGATTAGTTTTAAACAAAACAAAAAAAAATAGAGAGAGGGACTGAAAGCTTAGAAAATTCCAAATCTAATTATATTTAAAATTTGATAAAAGAGAGATGAATTTAGATTTTAACTCTGAATTGCACTTACTTCGTTCAAAAATATGATAAAGATTTTAGAGATTTCGAAGAGTGAATTAACTCAAAAAAAAAATAATTAAATAGAAACTGAATCGATTTTCCAGTGACCAGTTTTCTAAAACTTGATAGCTATGCGGAACATAAAATTGTAACGATTTTTTTTAGACTAATTACAATAAGTTCCGATTTTGATTCATTTCAATTTAGAAAAAATAATTATATAGAGTGGAAGTGCAGGATTTGAGTTTATTAAAAAAAACTCTTAATAAGAAATTCAAATAGAAATAGTCGAATCTCTTGAAATTTTATGCTTAATTATAAATTCTGACTTCTTCTAAAATGGTCGAAAAAAAATAGAATAATGAATAAATTAGGGTTCGAAAAAAAATTTTTTGTATCCTAGAAGACTAAATTAAAATTCCCCAAAGAACGTAGAATTTTTATTTTATTTTTTATTTCAATTTTACAACAAATGGTTAAAGTTCTGTTCAGAAAGATAAAGTTTTTTTTTGAATAAAATTGAGCTCCTAAGTTTTGTAAAGTTATGTAATAAGATTTTTTATTAATTTTGTCATTTGACATAAATATATTCCTATAAAAGGTTTTCCATTTCTTAGATCTATTCTTGTTTTATTTGGAAAAACAAAAAAAATAAATCATGCATTCTCTTTTGACATATTTTTTTAAGAATATTTTGTTTTATTAAGAATGAATTAGAATCAAAGATTTTTCATTTCTTAAGGTATATTCGAATTCTAAATATAATTTTGTACAAATTGCAAAAATTTTTTTGGAACTTACGTAAGACAGAAAGAAACGATGATAATTTGGAAGTCTGTTTTTATCAAATTCTTACTTAAAGCTTTTTCAAAATTATTAAAGGTTCAATTTTTATTAGGGGTGTTCGACACGGAAAAAAATGGTTCAAATTAGGGTCAAAACTTTAAAAAAGTTGGAATTGTATCTAGGTTCGAACTTTTTGTAAAGTTCGATCTCATGTCGAACAGTTCGAACTTTTCGATAAAATTTTAATAAAATATTTTTTCTGAAAAATTTTTTAAAATCATAAAAAATTTTCCGAAAAAATAATTTCTCCTAAAAAAAGTTTTTCAAAAAAAATAAATTTTCGAAATTAAATTTTTTTAAATTTCATAAATTTGAAAACGTTCGAACAAATAATAGGTTCGAAACCTTACACTAAATTTTATTAAGGAAATGAGTGTGATTTTTAGATTAATGCTCTCTTTTCATGCCAAAAGCATAATTTTTAAAGAGTAACGGTATAAAAGTTTTACTAATATTATTCCAAAGAATCAGGTGTAACAAATAAAATCAACAATCAAAATAATAACTTTACTTTTAAATCATTATACCATTTAGCTTATAATACTGCTTGTCTCTCACTATGTTGATCTATTTAGTAAGTACAGTGAAAATTGTTTTTCTCAATTATATGTTAACTGAAGATATTCTAGCATTTAAATTGACGAATAAAATCGTCTGAATAAAATGAAAAGCTTTGGATATTTTTTACAACACTAGAAGTACAATATGTAAGAGATTACAAAGATTTGCAATCTTAACTTTTCGCTAAATAAGTTTGAAACTATTCAATCTGTTTTTAGTCTATAAAACTTTTAATGTTTATGCTAAAAAAAATTATTCTCTTATCAAAAGGAAATGTTTTATTATTTGGAATTTGTCACGTAGCGAAATTTGTAAAAGATTTTTTTAAATTTTGTTTAGATCATTCGTATCAAGTTCTATTTAATTAAGATAAGTATTTGAAGTAGATATCTAGTTTAAATTTTTTGATTTAAAATTATCCAGGTTAAATATTAAGCTGGCCTGTATTCAAATCTATTTTTAATTATAGCTTAAAATATTAAAAAAATAAAAAAGAGCGCTTTCTAATAACGCTATTTACTTATTCAAAAAATAGTCCAAATAAAATTCAGTTAAGTGACAGAATACACTAAGATCTTTAGTTAAAAAAAAGACTTAATTCCTAAAAATTAATAATTTCTTTTTTTTAGAAAAAAAAAATTTGGAAAAAGTTATATCGGTTTTCTTTACTTTAGTTATTTTTGAGTTTAAACAGTAGTTGATGTTTTTTGATTCTATAATTCTATAATCTAATCAAAATTCCTAAATAATAGGCATGCAAATTTATTATTTTCCATATTTTATGGGGCTTATTTTTGCTATATCAAAAATTTTAGATCAATAATTATTACGTCAAGAGAAATCAAAGATAAATAGAAAATTATTATAACGTTTAGGTCATGGCTAGCTTATACAATATTGGTCTTTCACATTTTCCAAAAATGAACGTTCCTGAAAATCTTTTTTTAGACAAAAAAATTGACTGACACTTAAAATTTTTTCTGAATTAACTGAATGAATTTTTTAAATTATTTATCAAAAATATAATGATAGTTGTCCTTCCCTACAAATAAATTGTCTCTTTTACTAATCTTATAAGATGATCTTCTTTTAACTCAATAACCAAAATCTAAAAGTGTACCATTGTTCTTAAATTCCATTAGCGAAGTTATCATTTTAGTCATACTTTTAAAAAAATTCTATGAAGACTGAAACAATTTGAAACTTTTCTTAATTCCTAAGAAAACATCACACGTTATTTAAAAAAATGATAAGATTTAATAATCAATCTGGCCTTTTAATTTTGGTATTTGATAAACAATTTAACAAATTCATTAAATCAATTCAGAAAAAATTTTAAACCTGACAGTAAACTTTTTTTGGCTAAAAAAAAGATTTCCCCGTCTCTAAAAATTAACGTTGGTGAACATTCATATAATGATCAGGAACGACCATGAATGTTCAGGAACGTTCATTTTGTGAACATGTGAAAGGCCAGTATTGTAACATAGTGAATCAAAGCCCAAACAAAATTTAAAACCCAGATAATAAGGAGTTTGCTTGTCATTAAAAAGGATAACAAAGATTCATAAGTAAATTTAAATCGAATTAAAACAATTAAGTTACCGTAAACACTCGATAGATATACCATGATACAAATCTGAAGTTTTAGATTTGTATCCACGATTTTATTATTGCAATAAACTCTTTGGTCTTATGGCTACAAAAAAAGGGGTGGTCCAATTTTGAAAATTAACCGGTACAATCATCGAGTGTTTACGGTAGAATTTTTTCAATTTCCTAAAGTAAGTGTAAAATTTGAAAATGAAGAATTTAAATTTTTTTGACAAAGTTTAATCAGGTTAAATAAAATATTCGATTTTATTTTAAAAAAATTATATTTAAAAATATTATATTTTAAAAAGTAATTTCAATTTAAAATAAATTAAGGAAAAAAAATTTCATGAAACATGTAAATCAAGTGTATTCGGTAATCTACTATTATTTAAAATCAAGTTTTTGACTTTTTAATTAATTAGGTCCTTTTAAACCAAACTAATCCTGAAAAGCATTTGAATATTCAAAGAATAAATTTTTTCATTATCAAATATCATAAAACTATCACATAAAAGTGATTAATATTTTTGTGATAATATTTGAAAAGACTTAAGTCTTTGAATCCATCATACTTAATTGTTGCATTTTCTGTTAGCCATTTAAAAATACAGAAAAAAGAGATTTATGAAGCTTACTTACTGATATCCAAAAGATAAAGAAAAAAAGTACTCTAAAGTTTTTACCAAAATTTTTTTTTGGGGAGAGAACATTTTTTTTTCTAAAACATTTGAAATCATTTCTTTAATCGTAATTCTCCTTTTTCAATTCTTATTTGTTATACTGTCGTCGAGTAGTTTATATAATTGTTTAGTAAGCAACCAGGTTTATAAAATGAAAAAAAAAAGGTAGAATCAAATTTGGAAATTATTTGCATAGCTTTGTTTTTTTTTTATTCCACTATAAATTATATTTGTCCCTGAATATTTCTCTTTTTTTTTTCTTCGTTTTAAGAAAATTTTGTTAAACAGGTTTTTTTGCTTTTAATTCGAAAAAAAAAAATAAAACTAAACGAAATTTTATGTTTTTATAAGATTTTAATGAGGATCATCTAATAATGCCATATCAAAGTGCAGCTATTCAAGAAAGGCTCAAACAATTTGAGCAACAAAATTCAATTAATAATAATGATATTTATATTAAACAGAAAAAACATCTTCCATCTGTAGAATCTAGGGTATTTAAACATTTATTTTTTATTTACTGTTGTATAGTGACCTGATTTATTTAAAATTTTTAGACTGATATTTTAAATATTGCTCGTAAAGGAAGTCCATTTGAGAATCAAAATAAAGAGAATTCACCGTTTTCATCAAATATACAGCTTGCTTCGAACATAAATATGACTAATAATCAACGACAAAATCTATACCAACCTGTAAAAAACGATCCAGAATCTAAAATTCTTTATACAACTAAAAATAATAATTTAACCAATTTAAATTCTACTAAATCGGCATCAAATATAAGTTTAATTAAAATTTCAAATACTCCTAAACAAACATATAATCCGAATTTAATAGCAGCCACAGCAGCTGCGGCAGCTGCTATTGAGCAACAAAACAAAACTGAAAATTTATCACGAGTTTATCAATCTTTTCCTGAGAAAAGAGAAAAGTCTCAGGAAAAATTAGAAGTCAAAAATGAACCAGTGAATAGTAAAACATCTAATTATGGACAAATTGATTATTCTAATGTTTTAAAACGAGCTATGACTTTTGAACAAAAAGGTAATGAACAACAACCAAATGTTCAAAAATCATCGACTCCTATTTTTTCTGATAACAATTCTTCCAAGCCGACATCTCGACAAAATTCACCATTAAAATCTGTAATTAAAAATGCACTAAACCAAAACGAAGATGTGGAAATGTCAACTGCTTCGTCTACATCTAATAAAGAAAATAATTCTGAATCGAATGAACAATCCAATGAGCCTAGTAAATTAAGTATAAGCGAAAAATTAAAGCTTTTTTCTGGTTCTGGTGCGAATACAAATACAAATAATAATAATGTACAAAATTCAGTTACTTTTACTACATTAAATATGAATCAAAACAAAAAAACAAGCCAAAGTACTTCAAAAATAAATTTTAATAAGTTTCAGGTAAATTTTTACTTTGTTTTTTTTTTAACAAGCTATTATGAACTTTTAAGTCTGAAAAAAATATAACACCCATTTAAATTTAAGTTTTTTTTTCTTAGGCACAGAATTAATTTTGTTTTTGAATTTAAACCCAAGAGTTTTTCATTAATTAAATAAATGGGTCTTCCTTGTTTTGTGGTTATGACTAGAAAAATTTTTGTGCTGGTCACAAAACAAGGAAGACTCAAAAAAAATCTTTTGAAACTGTTTCGATAAAAACTATAAATTACGTAATTTTTTAGATTATTAATTAAAATTTAATTTTCTCAAAATTTACGGGTATGTTTCAGGAAAAAGCTTAAAAAAATATAAAGGAATTCAAAGCAAAAAAAATCAAATCGATTTATTAAAATTGAATATTTCATTCAACTTTTACAATTTTTTTACATAAACTTTTCTAAACTTTAATGGCTGAAAAAAAATTACCGTAAAACCCTATTTTTAGTACCTGGTACAAATTGTTGGTTTCAGTTTTGTACCATGTAATAATTCTATGTCTGTATACATTTTTTGATAGTAAACTATGACGGTACAAATCATGTTTGTATCACTAGCAGTCTCTAATTTTTCCTAAGAAAACACCATTTTTTTGAAAATTATCTTATGTATTTATTTATAATTTAAAAATCTTAATTTAAAGTTACATATTTATAAGATAATTTTTATGTATTTGAAAATTCTATTTTTGTACCATGAAATAAAAAGTGAGTTGTTCCATGGTAAAAAAAATAAAATTGATTAATTCATCGATTTTGAAGGAACGAAATAAAAATAAATGAAGAATCCTAAAAAAGAAAGAGTATTTTTAAATGATAAATTGATAAATTACTGAAAATAATCTAAAAAGTAGATATTTTTATGGATACAAACATAATTTATAACGTCTCAATTTTCTATCAAAATTGTATACAAAAGCACCATTAGACCAAGGTACAAAATCGAAATTTTCGTCTTTATACCGGGAAAAAATGGGGTTTTACGGTAAAACAAAAATCTTGGTCAAAAAAGCTAGTCTTGTCAACCCAGATACGAGGTAACTTATATTAGGGACGTTAAGTCTTCATTTTTGCAATCATATGGTTTGATTTCTACGACCAAAATTTTGGAATTGTTTAAAAATGCGAACTCAAATTATTGTATGTCGGCAGCCTTAAATAAAATAAATTTTTTCCTAGAATGTTAGTACCGAATCCACAAGTTTACCGAAACCAACATCGAATCTAGCCAGTACAAAATCCTTCAATTATTGTGATAGATCAACAGTGTTAAGAGAAAACATAAATAAAACTAATAATAGTGATGATAACAGTTTATCAAATAAGCCAATAGAGAGCTTAGCTTCCATCAAGAGCAGATTCGAATCTAAATCGAATCAGGAAAGTAAGTTTTATTGTATTTATTTTTCCTAATAAATTTATTGTATTCTAACGCCTTGGTTTGAAATTATTTTAAAGCAGCTGATGATTTTGAAGAATTTTTTAAATCTAAACCAATACTAAAACGCGGAATCCGATTCAAATCTCTTAAATTTGAACCGGATTTGAATGCTAAAATAAAGCCAATCAATAGAACTAGATTTCAATCAGGTCTAATTGATCGAATGCCTCAAAAGCCCAACACTATTTTCGATTTAAATAATACTAATTTAAATCAAAAAACAGAAATACTTATGCAAAAATCGTGTTTTAATTTTAAAAGAAATTATTCTTTAACCAGTAAGAGTATTTAAATTGTTAAGTATCGCTTTTTAAAACAGTTTTAATATTAGAGATATATTATATCAAATCTCTTAGTGGAATGCTCATTTATTCTTATCTTAACTATCTAAAATCTTACACACAAATTTATTTAAAATCTTTCATATTGAAAAATTCAAAAAAATAATAAAAAAAATTTTTTTTTGGTACGGGTACGGGTACGCCGTTAATTTCGGGAGCAGTGTAATATATGATTTGAAAATCTCAATACTCTTGAAAAAAACTGAGTATTGAACAAATTTTTTTCAATTATATTTTTCTTCTTTTTTTTTTTACTTGGCTTAGAAAAACTTTGGATTGTAGAATTAGCTTTTAAAAAATAGAGATTTTTATTGGTCTTTTCAGAAGACTGAATGATTTACTTTATCTTCTTCAAGCTTACTTACTAGTTAGTATTTCTTTTATTAAACTTTTTATAAATTATATTTCTAAAAGGCACGATTGATAATGTTGTAAACATGACACACGATAATACTGAAAGTGTAAATTCCGATAGTCAAAGTTCTCAAAAAGATTCAAAAAGAAGCTTGAGTAGACCAAAACTAGATTCACCTAAGTTAAATGAACAATTTTCAAACGAAAACAAAAATCAGCATGAATCTAGTCCATTACCGATTAGTATGACAATACAAGAACGTATGGCTGCATTGAAAAAAAATAACGAAGAAGATTGGAGAAAACGAAGTACAAGTGCCAGCAATGAAGAAAAGTCTTCAACAACATCAAATTTAGTTAAACAACAAAAAGAACAAATCAAACAGCAATTAGACCAAATTAATTTATCATCAAAATCGAAGAGTAATATCAAGCGAAATGTGTTGATTCCCTTTTTAAATGAAATGAAAGCCTCACAAAAACATGAAAACATATCTGATGACAATGAAGATTTTAATAATAATAATATTAAAAAGAATAGGATTTCACAATCGAATGAATCTCTTGATAAGCTAATGAATCATAATCAAAATATTCTAAATGAAAAGCCACCTAGAAAAATTGAAGGTAATTTTTTTTATTATAATAAAACTTGTAACTCTCCTTGCAACTAGTGCTTTTCGAGTCTCGAGTACTAATGAAGGCTAAAGAATTAAAAAATTAAATTTATTTGAATTCACATGAAAAATTTTTATGTTATATATAAAAAATTCTTGTACCAAAATTTGACTTAACTTGGATTAAAAATAGCCATATATTTATGGTTTCTGTTTATTTTACTTATCAAAGAACCAAAAATACTTAAGTGAATCAATAATATTATTTTTTCAAAATTGAATGTTACCTAAAAAAACAATATGAAATTAATTTTCAATTTTTTTGTATGTTACTACTGGTAATGAGCGTACTACTTTTTTTTTATCAATTCCCATTAGAGCAAGCGTTTACGGAAGTTTAAAAAATTCCTTTTTTCTTTTTTCCTTTTAGGTAACATTCAATTTTCACTTCCTTAAGCCCAAAACTCATTTTAAGGTGCCACACTTTAATAATAGAATTTTAAAATGGGAAAGGTCTATTCGGTTGCATGAACCTTATATGCAACTATGGGTATAAACCCAACGCGTTCTTTAGCAAAGAAGTACGGTAATCAAGTCTTTTTTTTTGAAAAACATTTTTGAAATTTCAAAATACCGTATTACCTTGTTTATAAGCGCCCCCCCCCATAAACCCCCTTTTTTAGAAGAAGGGAAAGCAAAAAAAAATAATTTTGTTATTACTAAATAGACCACACTAAAATCTATCAGATAAGTCAACTCAAAAGACCAAATTCATGTTTCTTCAGTATGATTTAACCCTTCAAAGGAGCGATTTTTAGTCGCTTATAAGCAAGATTTTACGGTATTTTAAGCGTTAAAAATACTTTTGAATAGTGGATTCTTCAATTTTTTTATAAGTTCTGAGATTGCGGGATTAAAAATACTTATTGGGCTCTGAAATTGCTCGAGGCAGTTTTTTAGTATAAAAGGTCGACTTTTAGAACATAAAAACTAAAACGACCAAAATATCAGCTTTATATCGATCAATTCTTTACAGGAACTAATTCTGTATATTCAAAATTATCCTACTACTGTTTAATAAAGCTTGTATTAATAACTATTCCTTATTTTTAATGATCCGGGTATCAATGATAGAGTACTTTTTTTTATATCTTGAAATCGTTTAATTCAGAAACTCAGTCTTAATTTTTAGATAATAAGCATTTTTAGAATTAATAAAATTTTTAAAATAAACAAAATTCAAAAATTCACTTTCGCTTCTAGTACCAAAAAAAATTTTTTTTAAATATACATCGAAATAAGACCTCACAATCAAAATATATATATTTAAGATAAGCGACCTAGTCCAGTTAAGCAATCAAAATTGACAAGAATACAATCAGGTGGTTCTGATACTGATTCAATGCTAGCTAGAAACACGAGCATAATAACAAAACCTAATTTAAATAAATACAAACCAGAAAAAATAGAGTTATTTTCTACCGATTCAGAAATGGATTCGTTTTTTAAAGATGATATACTTTTAAATAACAATGCTTTTAGTTCGCATAGTAGTGGAACAAAAACTGATGATAACACAATGAATGAGGATTTTGATGAAGATGAATTTGATCAAATAGTATCTGATGCCAAAAGGTAAATCTTAAATAATTTGTAAACTAATCGATTTGTTTATTATTTTTAAAAATATTAGATTGACACAAGAGGCGAGGGCTCGACCTCATAGAAAAACAAAATCTAAAGGAAATCATTTGAAAAATTTACAAAATAGAATTGAAATCAAAAATGAATACGAACAAAAACACTTGCCAATAATGGTCGATGAGTTAACCGAAGAGCAACAGAGACAAATTAAAGAACAAGCAGCTCTAGTTAATGAAATCACTAGGATGAATCGCTTTAACAAGAATTAATTTTTTTTTAAATTTTAATTTGTAAATATTTGTTATTTTGTTTTTTTTTTTGATCGATCGAACGACACTTAATTTACTTGAATAGACGAAGGACACACCTAAATTTAGAGCTCTATATTTTTATTTCAAAAGCTTAAGTATACCAATGTGAGAAATATATTCAGAAATGTTTAAAACTATATATTTTTTTTTCTTTATTTAAAAAAAAAACAAAAATAAAACAGTTAAAATTTTTTTTTATTTTTTAAATTATCCATTACTTTTGCTTACTGTTCAATTTTGTGATAGACACAATTTTCATTCAAAAAGAATTTAAGGTAAATTTTGTGACTTAGAAAAGTTCCTTAATGACAACATAGGTTTTAAGGTTTTAATTAACTTTTTTTAACATAATGCTTTACTTTTTTAGGCTATAATTTTTTTTTGGTTACAAAATTAAACAACCCCTACCTTTTTTTCAAGTATAGCCAGGTTCAAAAATTTAATTGATGTCTTCCTTTTAAGTAACTTTAATACTTCAAAGTTTCAAGGTTAATTGAGTATGATATGAATTTTTTTGAGTACAAAGTTGAGGTCAACAATGCAAAAAGATGCTAATCCATTAAAAAAATGAATCGAATGCAAATAAAAATGAATCATAAGAAATTTAAAGCCAGAATATAAAATGGAATTTTTTTTTATATACAGATCACTTTTTAAGTTTTTAATTGCCTAATATTTTTAAAAAAATTTTGAATAAAAAATTCGAATTAAAAAAATATATTTAAAATTAGGTATTATGAGTAGGGAATAAACAAAAAGTATTCGAAACATAAAAAGTTCGGATAGATGAGGTTAAATGGATTAACGCGACGTGACTTTATAAATATTTATAATTTCAAAATAAATTTTGATTGAATTTTAGTTAAATAAAGTGAAAAAAAGGAAAATTGGTCCAAAAAGTGGCTTTAGCATTAGGTATTTGAAATAAATAAA
>NTPY01000554.1:1749391-1760309 GCA_002922825.1 Brachionus calyciflorus
GATTTTTCGCCAATCGATTCACAACACTAAAAAAAATATTTTTGATGAAATTTTAGTGATTTCTTTGAAACATCTCTCAAGTATTTATTATTTTCTTAAAATGATACAACTTTTGAATTATATTTTCAATTCTCAAGTGTGACAAACATAAATTCATGAAAAATGTTTAATTTACCTTATTTACTCGAAATTAAGAACATACCGGCTCATCAAATAAAAGTATGACATTTTTAATTTATATTACAGAATCAATTGAAAAATGTTCTGAATTAAAAATAAAAAAAAAAAGTTCTATTTCTTCAATTAGAAGAATAAAAAAAATAATTGGAATTATTCTTAATTACGAGTAAACACGATAGTATTCAAAATTTTAATTTAAAAAAATTTAAATGAATTTCTGATTCTTAGTGTTTTTTGAGAAATGAGCAGCGTCATTTTTTTCGGTAACAGAGTTTTTGTAATTTATTTTATCTTCTCAAATTATGTCAAAATGCCAGCTATAAAAAAGCTCAGTTTTTTTAACAGTAAAAATTTCAAATTCAACTCTCTTCATAAATTAAAATTTTATAAAATTATAATATAATTTACATTTTGTAAGAAGAAATAACAAGATTCAGTGTAATTATTCAAGGCTGTCAACTGATTATTTACTTCACTATCATTCTTTTCTGTAGCTCTTCTTTATTCTTTTTCCTGAGAACTCAAATGAAGTTTTTCAACAGTTTTCATAAGAAAAATGAATTCACAATATATTTTTTAAAATAAGCGATTGCTTTTTATCGACACAATTATTTAGAGTTTTCTAATAAGTACATGCTTTTGAGAATTAATTGTGAATTGTTAGGAGCCAATTACTATTTTGATCACGAAAATTTTTTTTTCATTTGAATTGCTAAAAAAAAGCATTTAAGAAAATAATAGAGAAAAGCTTTTAACGATTTTTTTGATATTTTTTTTATTTATTTTTTTCAACGAAGACGATTCAAGTTACTTTTGAGTTTTAAAATTGTCTAAGAAAATAATTCAAATTTGTAAAAGATAAGTCGAAATTCTTATCTATTTAGTTTTTTCAAACTTTATTTTTATTTTTGTCATCAAATATAATTCGTCACTTACAACTACCATATCCACTTGCTTGATAATTTATCCCATTTTAAAAACTAATAATTAAGGTTTATTTAGGTGTTAAGTTGAAAAAATTACATTAAAATTGCTATGACCTTTAGAGAAAACAGTTTTGAATTTTTTTTTAAATATTTTTTCAAATTTAAAAAAAAATTATGACACGTAAATATTTAAAAATAATTAATAATTATTTTTATAAAATAGCTTAAAAAAAAACTAAAACTGTTGAATTTGATTTTTTCTAAATTGAACAGTTTTAATTTTTTTTAATATTTTTTATTAAAAAAAGCTTTATTTTTTTGACTTGAATCACACATTTTGTGCCGCATTAAACCAGAAAAAACATCTTTTATGTGACATTTAATACATGATTCCGTATTTAGAGCATGATCCATCAGTGAGCAACACTCTAACATGGATTAAGGCCCATTTTAGGTTATTATGCTGCATTATATAAAAATGTTAATTTTAAATAAAAATGTATTTCTGCGTGTGGAATGCCTATGGTAAAACTTGAAATTTCAAAATTAAATGCCGAGTTTCTTTCCAAGTTAATACGGTAAAATTATTCCCAAAAAAATTCATAACATGGTTACGATGGTAACTATTCGGATGGAATAAATAAAAATTCTTGGCTTAAGGCCTGGGGTTTTAAGCAAACGGATACGGTATTTTGGAAAACGAAACTTTTTCCAAATCAACACTTATTTTTTTCAAAAAAAGCTAAATCATTTACCAAGGTTAGAAGCATTACAAACTTTTTATTTGTTTGAAAAAAAAAATCTCTTTATTTTTTCTTTTTTCTAGACTTTTCAATCCTCAAGGGTGAATTTGGAAAATTAAGTTTTAGATTAAAAGAAACTTTAAAATATTGATTCAACATTATAATTTAACTAAAATATAGTAAAGTTTCGACGATATTAAATTTTATAAAATTAATTAAAAAATTCAAAAAATACCTTAGGAGGAAGTTATGATAAGTAGGCACAATATTTTTCAGTTTTATCTCTAGCACAAAATAAAAGTGGATAGGGAGCTATTGTAAATATTCTAATAGATCATTTATATTTTTTATAACTAAGTGGTAAAATTAGTTATTTTTCTGAAATTTTGGTGAACTAATTACAACAAGCCATTGTCAACGATCATTAAAAACTGACGCTCAGTGATTCAAATATTTATTTTGACTTTTTTTAAAATTCATTGCTAAAATAAATAGAATTGTTTCATTTTGTCTTTCTAAAATAACACTTTCAGAAAGTTCGCATTTCGTTCAATTTGTTTACATTTTGATCCTCATAAGTTCCTTTTGCATAATTAATTCAAATTTTTCAGTTTGTTAAATTTCTGATCTTATTAGTTATTTACAGAATTAGTTCATTTAGTTCAGTTTATTCATTTTCATCATAAATCTGTTTAACAGTCATTTTCCTTGATCCTAAACCAAAAGTGCATTTTTGAGCCGTAAGCGGGACAAATTAATTTGTTGTCAAATTGAACAAACTGAACACAATGAATTCTTATTGAAAAGAATTAGCAAGAATCAGACAAAAAAAATGAAAAAATTTAAGAAATAAAAATTTCTACGGATTTAGACAATAATGAATAAAAGTCTTTATTCTAAGGTATTATGCTACTTAATTTTAGAAATTCAGCTAAATTGGCAAATAAAGTATTTCGCAAAAATTGGTTAAAATCTGTACAAAAGGATAGAATAATTTAGTAAATTTTGTTTAAAACTCTAAATTCCAAAAACAATCCTATAAAAAGAATTGTTTTTGGACTTGAAATTCAAAACTTCTTTAAATAAGCAGACTCTATTAATCTTTTTATTAGCTTTTAAAACAACCTATAATTTTAATCTCTTAGAAAAAGCTAAATGAACAACCTAATTTATTTATCATAAAAAAAAAACATAAAAAATTTTTTTAGGTTTTTTTTTTATAAAATCAAAGATTTCTGATACACTATTTTTTTTTTAAATTTTTGAAATTTAGTCAAATATTTGAATTCATTAAGTCTAACAAAAGAAAAAGCATTTCAGTATTTATCTTTTTCTAATTCTGTCAAATAGGAACAAGTTTTTTTTAAATATTTTTCTTTGAAAATATCTAAAAGAATAAGAATCGCACTTCTATACTTAAAGTGTATCGAAAACTCAAATTTATAATTTGACTTTTTTTTCAGGTTTACTTAGGATTTTGTTCAACAAATGAAAAAATATAAGGTTTTCGGTAAAAATTAAAATTCAAAATTCATTCAAAAAAATTTCGTAAAAAATAGATTGCTTTGAATTGTTAGTGAAACAAAATAAAAATCTAAAATATTTTTATTGCTATGACACATATTTTTCAAAGCACCTAACTTAAAAAATAACAACAACAACAAAAAAAGAAAACTTTTGATAATTAGAATTTCTTTTTGTTCAAATTACTCCCATTTCTTTCCTCGCCAATTCACCATAGAATATACAATCAAAAAGAACAAAAAACTTACTATTATTTATCTTTATATTTTTGGTTTTTACATTTGTTACTTTTAGCAACAAACACTATTTCTATATTAAAATAGCTAACTAATTTATAAAATTTTTTTTTCTTTCGGAAAAATTGTTTTAGTATATATGAAAAGTTAATTTTATTCCAAAATTTACAAAATTAAATTGCTCGATGCTACATGGAGCTTTCTATCAATCATTTTTCATATGATACTGAAAAAATACCAAAACGTAAGTTTGACAAACATTCTTTGAAAAAAATAAGACTTTATTCTTTTTTGTCGAAAATTTTTTAAAAACAAAAAAAAAACTTATTTTTTGGTATAAAGTCTTTTTTTTTAAATTACAATGAGTAAACCTAATATTTTAATAATTAATAAAGATGAAAATCCAAGTAGATCGAAAATCGATTTACTCAAAATGGGTGCTGTCTATTTTGGAATCGAATTATTATTTAGCTTGGAAATAGCTCTGACTGTACCCATATTATTAGAGTCAAATGTATCAAAAAATATTTATTCTTATGTATATTTTTTAAGCCCTGTATTCGGGTTTATATTTCAGCCGATTTTGGGAGCAATGAGCGATCGATGTCAAAGTCCTTATGGTCGACGACGCCCATTTATTTTCGCCTTAGCCATCGCATCTTATATTGGTATATCGTTAATTTTAAAAGGTGGAGATTTGGGCTTATGGTTTGGTGATGGATATTCTAAAGTATTAAAATTTAAATTGCGATAAACACTGATTTTCATTCCAGTAGTAACTCTTTAAGCGAGTCTTAATTATAAAAATCGGAGTTTTAAGCTAAATAAAATTGTAACTTTAAGTTTTTTTTTTTAAAATAGATTCCGACTTATAGAATTGCCTTTACAGCTATTGGTGTAACTATATTAGACTTTTCAGCAGATACTTGTGATAGTCCGCTAAGAGCCTATTTGCTTGACTCATGTAACTCAAGAGATCAGCACATGGCTTTGAATTTACATGCATTTTTAGGTGGTGTCGGTGGGGCTTTAGGATATATTTTATCTGCAGTTGATTGGAAGAACTCGTATTTATCGTTTCTGGGAGATGAAAGTCAAATATTATTTATTCTAACGAGTATTATTTTTATTTCTTGTTTATATATGACATTGACTGCCGCTAAAGAGGAGCGATATTTAGGAGAATCAAATCGTAAGTTAAACAACCAATAAAAATTAGTAGTTTTTATGATTTTTATAAAAGCTTCAATTAGATGACTCAGTTGAAGTACTTAAAGAAGTCGACAACAGAAAAGATGGAAGTTTTTTAAAAACATTATTCAAATCGTTTTTAAATGTAAGGAATCCATCAGAAAAACATTTTTGTGAATTTTTTATTTAATCTAGTTTTATAGATGCCTAAGGAATTAAAGAGACTTTTTGTTTGTCAGACAATTGGATGGTTAGCATTTTATTCAACAACTCTATTCTTTACGGATTATATAGCTCAAGTAATTATGTTAAAAATTTAGAAACTTTTTTCAAATAAGAGAAAATTTACAATTGTATAGGCCAAGGCGAGTCAAAATAGACCAAATCTCGTAAAAATTCCTTTTGAAAAAATTAAAAACAAATCGTTTTGATAATCATAATTTGATTCATTTATTAAAAGAAAAATTTGAAATAACAATTAAGTTAAAATAACTCATTTTTCTTTAACGATCGATTAGAAAAGTAAATTTAAGTATGAACTGTCTTGGAAATAATTTCAATCAGCGCAAAATTTTTTAACTAAAAAAGGGTATGATAGAGTAGAAAAATTTATTAGTGCAATAGTAATTTTTGAAAAATTTAACCAAAATTATTTTTTTCCTGAGTTCTGATTGTTCTAAGTTTGCTAAGTTCTTATTGGTTCATTTTAATAATAAAGTTTCGATTTGACTTAAAATTTTTTTGTCCGATTTATTGAAAAAAAATTTAAACTTAGCTTTTTTTAATAAAACTAGTCGATTTCCGTCAAGTTAAGTCAAAATTTGCTCTAAAATTTATATCTTGACCAATGTAATACACGCCAAGAATAGGTCGCGAAAAGTTTTTTTTCAAGTCAAAAATAATTAGTCGAGTTTTTAACCTAGAAAATAATCACGTTGAAATAATACACATCGAAAGTAAACACAGCTTTTAAAACCTTTGATCCTAAAATAAGAAAGGGACTCAGTGAGGTCTTCAAGATCAAAAATTTTAAAAACTTTAAAGTTGACTTTTTACAGAGCACAATATAAACTCATGATCAAAATTCTATTCTAAAGCTGTTCATTACTTTAAAAAAAATAAATGTAAATTATCTAATCATTTTATCATTAATCAAAAATTTTGAATATTTACTAAAATATTCAAAATTTTATTTAACATTAAGTTTTGTTGAATTTTTTTATCGTTTAATGATATCTTTTTAGATAGATGTTCATGTTGCGTGATACTGGAATCGTAAACTGAGGATTGTGCCTAATACATACCCTTTCACGCTTTAGCTTTTCCTAATCTATGAAAATTCATTAAATTTCATTAATTAGTTAGATTTAGTTATTTTTTAAGCATGATCGTAGTATTGAAGCGATTGAGCTAAATATTTAGATTTAAATCTTCTTAAATTAATATTTATTTATTTGTTTGCTTAGAATATATATAACGGAGATCCGACAGCAAATAGAGACACATCTGAATATATGATGTATGAATATGGTATAAAAATGGGTTCATGGTGTTTATTAACTTATTCAATTAGTTCAGCTGTATCTGCAAGTAAATTTAGAGTTTTTAGACTTAAGTCGTAAGAAATAAGCATAACAATAAATTTTACTAAACTTAAAAAAAAATACTTAATTTTGGTAAAAAATACTTTAATTCTTAACTAAAATAAACACAATATTGGCTATTTTGGCTAAATTAATGTTAAATAATAATTTAAGTTAAATTAATTATTAATTTGTTTATTTCTAACGACTTTAATAAATCTGTTAATTAAAAAAAAAATTTAAATATTTTCTTTAAAAGTGGTTGTAGAGAATTTTTTGTTGGAAAGATATTCTCCCCGCACATTATTTTTATTCACATATTTTTTTTTTATTTTTTGTTGTGTTACTATTTATAATTTAGATAATATTATCTCAATTCTTCCATTTTGTTCCTGTTTTGGCATAATGCTTACCACATTGACAACCATACCATATCAATTATTGTATGAATTTCATAATGATAAAGCATTTGTGTCTAATATTAATAATAAACTTGGAACGAAACGAGGTTTTGGCATTGATTGTGCCATTCTTGGTTCGTGTCATTTTTTATCTCAGACAATCGTTTCTTCCTTTATGTCTTTTTTAACATCTAGTTATGGTAATGAAGTTATTTTGGTATGCGGTGCTTTATTTTCTACTTTAGGATTTTTTTACGTCTATTTATTTGTAATTTTTCCTAAAAAGTATTTGAATTAATTTTGAGAATTTTTTTGTTATTGACAAAATATTTTTTTAATAAACAAATATATAAAATTACTATTTTTTTTAACATTGGTTGTATTTCTTATTTTACAGTGTTTCTACCGAATTAACAGCGAGTACGAATACGGGTAAGGTGGCCCAAATCATAAACTTCCGTTTTTTATAAATGATTTTAATAAATTTTTTTTTTGATTTTTTTCGAACCTCATTGATCATAGAAAATTTTTTTAAAAAAAAGGGGGGACTTATATTATCTAATTATCGAGCTATGTTTGTTTTTAAAAACTGCTATTTTTATGTTTTTTTTAAATTAAAATATAATGCGAAAAAATAATTTTTTTTTGCTAATTTTTTTTTTATTCTAAAGAGCATAAATGAATTAACAATATCCAAATATAAGAAAAAATTTAGAAATTTTTTTTTAATTTCTATTATATCTTAAAAAATCCCTATTTTTCAGCGTTTTTTAAAAACTATGTATTCCTTCATTTTGTAGCAATCCTTACATCTTTTTCTAAAATAATATACAGTGGTTCTTATAAAAATGTAACGTCAACCGTCAACCGTAACTTTTGACCGTAACCGTAACCCATGTTAATTCGACTTAATTTTCAATTTTAAGATGTTTGAGCTATGGTTACGGTTACGGTAAAAAGTTACGGTTGACGGTTGACGTTACATTTTTATAAGAATCCCTGTACTTTAGAGTCTCCTGAACAAAAGTTACTAGAAGGTTTTTTTTAATTGTTTGTTTTTGTCCTTTGTTCCGCTTGATATAAAATAAACACAGAAATTCCCCCAAGAACCAAAAGATCGAGAGCCGGCGAAGAAAATTTTAATAAAAGAACTGATCAAATACTCTTAATTAGAGATCCTGAAGATACCGGGGACCAAGGACAAAATGTTTTTAATTTGGATGAGGTCTATTCCAGCCTTGAAGAAAGCTTAATCGATAATCCTAACAACCAACACAAAAATACTCCTTTAAAAAAGTCAGTTGAGTGTCAAACTGAAAGTTATCAAGTTTCAAGTAAATATTTATGATTTAAAAAATTATTTAACATTTTTTGATTTAAATTTATTAAAGATTACCAGACTCGAATACAAAACAACATTGATATTCAAACTATTTCGAATTTATTTGCTATTTTATTTGATCTAATTCCTGGATTTAACTCTAAACATATGAGAATAATAAGCGTCGCAATTTATACACTTCTTCGAATGTTAAATATAAAATTTGAAACGTGTCGGCTAATTCTGGAATCGTTAAATCTTTTATCAATAAGAACTTGCCACTCTTGGGTCCTTACAATTATCGACGAAGATGATCCTTGTGTTATTCTTAGAGACGATCGCGGATGCTACAAACGCATAACATTTTATGAAAATTATCCAGAGCTTGAAATAGAAGCCAAAGCTTTTGCCTTAAATAAAGCATCAAAAAAAACTTGCAATTTCAATGCTTATTTATTGGCTCAATTCGTAGATAAAACATTCAAAGAAATTTATCCTGATGATGTTATCTATTTTGCGAATGATTCTAATGTTTTTATTAGATCAGTGGAAAGCTGCCGAGCAGACTTGCTTAAGTAGGGAGCGAGATTTGATAAAAATACCAATCGACCTTATTTTGAAGGACACGAGCGCGATGATGTGAAAACAACAAGAATTGGATTTATAAAATACTTTCTGGATAATAAGGAATTTTATTTTTATCCGTTTATGCATTTTGGGAGTCTCACCTGGAATATTCCTTTACGTAAAAAAGAATTCTAATAAGTCACGATGAGTCAACTTTCAGATCTGGTGGAATGTCAGCATTTAAATGGATTTTTCCCGAAAATGTGCCTTTTTTTAACAAAGGAAGAGGTCAAAGTATCATGTTTAGTTTTTTTATGATACAGAATAATTCAAATGATATTTTTCAACTTTCTGAGACAGAGTGGGAAAAAGCTATTAAAAAATATCCAGATCTAAACCGAAATTCTGTTTCACTTAATTTTTTCCCAAGATCTGCCAACGCGTGGATTCAACCAAAAAAAGACAATTACTTTGATAATGCTACCATTCAAGCACAATTTGGTCGCCTATTTAAACTAATCGAATTTAAAGAGGACTTTGAAAACTGTGATATTGAACTTATCGTCGACAATGCAACAACTCACACTTCTAAGATTTATGATATAAATCATTTCAATAAATTTCCCGGAACTAATTGCATATATAAGACTATTGAATGGTTAGAAAACGATTTAAAACAAAGGTATTAGACTGTCTAAGAAAAAAAATAATATTCTAATTTTTTTTTAAAGCATAGATTGTGTCGATCAAAATGGAGTTTATATTGGATTACTCGATATTTGTAAAAATTAGGTTTAATAGATAATTCTTCCTCTTCGAAAGACTTAAGAATTAAGAATTAAGAGAATTAAGAGAAATGTTGCTTACCCATCCGGCTTTTGATGGTGTTAATACCCATTTAGAAAATTAGCGGCTGAATATAATATTAAGATTATCTGGTGCCCTTAGTACCATTGCGAGCTTAATCCCATAGAAGGAGTATGGTGTGATTTAAAGAATTTCGCTAGATGAAATAATGACCAAGATTTTAATAAATTTTTTAGGTTAATTTGCAGCTCTTTGGACCAATATGAAAATAAAAAATTAGGAATAAAACTTTGGGGTAGATTTTGGAAGGCTCTTGAGATGTATTAAAATAATTCTAGTTAACAAGATGTTCTTCAAACACTTTTCGGTGCAAGATCTAGTGCAACCGTCAAAAACCACAAAAAATACAAATCTTTTAACACAAATATTAAATAATTTTTTTTTTTAGCATTAAAGCTAAGAAAATAAATAATTTTTTGAAAAAAAAAACATAAAAATTCTTAATTAAATATATCTTAAACAAGGTGCTTATTTTAAATTCAAATTTTAAAAGTCGAAAAAAATTTTTGATCAAAAATCCTTCTAGTAACTTTTATTCAGCATTAGGTGAAACGTATAAATCAAGGATCGCTTAAAAAAAAATCTTCAATTTGAAAGACTACATAGTTTTTTCCTAAAAATAAAACAAAATAAATGGTTGTTTTACAATTTTTTAAAAATTTACTGGTAAAAAGGAACTTGAATGCCTGATTTTTTTTGCTAAGATTGCCAGGGCTTGAAATATTAAATTTCATATTAAAAATCGACATAAATCAATTTTATTCATTTTAAAATCCATTTAATTAAAAAATCAAGGATTAAGTTTGAAGCCGATTAAATAGGGCAAACAAAGGATTATCAATAATTTTTTTTTCATTTTCGCATTCTACGAACCTTGTTCTATAACATATAAAAAAAATTTTAATAAATTTATCATACGGAAGTTTATGATTTGGGCCACCTTACGGTCCGGCGTTAATTCGGTAGAAAAGCTGTAAATTAAATTTTAAAATTATTTAACCCTTCCTAAATAGGTATTTGATCAATATGACCTTAATAAACAGCTATATAATGAGTTTTAAAAAAAGTACTTATTTTCAGATTTTTCAAAAATTCTATAAATAAAATAATATACTCAAAATTTTTTGAATTTTCTTGGTATTTCTAAATCTCACTTTTAATAAATTAAAGAGTAAATTTTAGTTTTAGCTTTTTTTAGCCTTCAAAAAAATTAGTCGTTTTTAAAGAAAAAGGTGTCTAACTAATAAACGGCTAAAAAAAGTGTCTTGTTTAACCCTTTAACTACCACACCCTCTAGACCTCTTCAGAAAAATTTCAAATTTTCACCATATTTTTGTTTTAATCTGAAACTTTGTTTAAGAAAAAAAAAGTAAAAAAAA